>JAPYYT010000074.1:0-98203 GCA_030522565.1 Ceratosolen corneri | reverse complement strand
TTTTGTTTATATTATATATATATATATATATATATATATATATATATATATATATATATATATATATATATATATATATATATATCTCACCTGTTTTCATATACAAACTTTGGAATATTGAATATTACTAGTCAATATAAAAACCTTTAAATACTCTGACATATTTTGAAAGATTAAATCGATATTCTATTTTTAGAATTATTTTAATTTAAAAGTCGATAATAAATATTTATTTATTTAATTTACTACCGCTTTGTACGTATTTTAATTTTCCAGTAATATACATTAATTTTCTTTATGTACCGTTAAATATTAGATAGTTAAAACGATACTTTGGTAAATGCTGTTTTTCGTGCATTATAATTTTTATTTTCATTAATAAGATAACATAACAACAATAATAAGATAACAATTAAAATATTATGTATTTTCGAGTTAACTTTTTAAAAGTAAATTTCATATAAATTCATTCAATTTGATAAATATCATATAATTACTGAATAATACTATCAAAATAATATATAATTTTTTGTTTGATATTAATACGTGTTTTATCATTTATAATTTTATATACATTTGTTATTATCCAATTAATTGAAGTTCCTTTTATATTTTAATAGTTTGTAAATTGTTGAACTATTTATAATAATTAATATAACGGCAACATAAGCTTTTTGCTAATTTATCATTTATTAAATCTGTCTATAAATTATTTTCTCCTTTTTAATATTATTTATTGTTATTGTTATTTCTCCTAATACTTTTCGTATTGTTTTAGAGGTGAATTTAATACTCATAAATATATTCATAGTTTGTAAATCATGTAAAGATTTTTTTTTTATTTTGTAGCAGATTAAAAAACATTTTTTCTTTTCATTATTTTAATTTTCTGTCTTGCAGATATTTGAGTATCTCAGCATATTATCATTATTTAATTATTTTTTCATAAAACATATGTATATTAATATGATATTTGTGTTATCTTTAATATTTATTAATATTGAAGTATGGAATTTATTAATGTAGAGTACATTAAAGTGGAATGTACTCATATTTGTAAATTAAGTTATATTTCAAATGTCATGTTACACGAAGTATTTAATTAATGGTTTTGTTGTAATTTAAAGAAAAACTCTAGCTTTGTTAACAGTATATCCTAGAGTTATTTACAAAATATTTATTGTAATATCAAAATTCATTATGCAGGTTCAATTCTTCTATTCCAATAATTGAATGATATATGTATCTATATATGAACCTGAAATAAACATAGAGGGTTTTAAGGCTGTATGTGTTTATTTTAAACTAAGTCAAAGATGTAGATATTTAATTTAAAATAGTTTTCCGTATGTATCAGCCGCAATCAGTATTTGTACTAAAATTTTAGAACTTTTTTGTTAAGGGAGAATACATTGAACTTTTTTTCAATGTGTTATTCTACTTAAGTTCTTCTTTGAATTTTAATTTAATTTACGAATGAACATGAGATTATAGAAAAATGACTTTATCTTTATTGGTATATAAATAAATATATTTGAATGCTGTATGTTTTGTAGTTTTATTTTGATTCTTAAATTCAAAATTAATTGCACATTGAATAAAAAAGCAACGTTATAATAAAACTGTTTATACAATTTTTTAAACTTGATTCAATTGCAATAAAGGTATATTTTTAGAAATACAAGAAAATAATGAAAGAACTTTTCATTTCTACCTTAAATAAAGATAAAATTTGTAACAATGTTAATAATGGTAGTGGACTGATTAGTCGTGCCTTAATATTTGGATTTTCAAACAATACCGACATGAATTTTGTAAATTATAATGTGTCTTTCATCTAGGAAAATTCTTACGCACAGCCAAATGTTTGTTTATAACGTTTTAGAGTAAGACATGAATGTAAACTTGTTTATCGAAATATATAAAGTAAAAATATTTATTCAAGATATTATATTAGACATTATGATTAAGCTTGTATTTTAATTGGTAAAATAGTAAAGTAATTATTGTATTATTATAATAAAAGCGTCGGTTTTGAGATTGAATCGCTAAAGTAATGTTTTGTATATATGCATTGTATTAAATATAAATACAGTTAAATAGAAAATTCAAAAGTCATTGCAATACTATTGCAGAAAAGTGAAGATAAATAGAAATTAATTTTAAGCAAAATATTTTTAGAAATATCTAACAGATTAATCTTGAAGGTCGCCACACAATTTTTGATGTGTTACAACGTGTAGGTCTATTCTTTGGTTAAGGAACACAAATAACTATGTTTTTGAAATATTAAATCTTAAGAAAATTTACTTCATGTATATTTATGTGCCACAACTTTATAACTGACACAATAATGTTTAAGTATCTATAAAATTCTTTGATTACCTTACCATACATGCTTTATATGGTTTGTTGTTTTACAAACAACGATATTTATTATAATAAATGGATAAAACACAATAATATCAAAGAAATCTGTGTCTATATGATTTTACTCAACTAACTTAATTATTATATGAATTTTGGTGCGTTGTATAATTTGTTCTGTATATAAATCATATAAATATATGTCTGATATAATATGACAAGAAAGTAGCCGTTAAATTTGTATGCCGTACCCAAGTATTAAGGTCATCGAACAGATTTAACTTAAACTTGTTTTGTACTTTAAAATTTAGAAATTTTCTTATCTTATAATTATTTAAGGATAATTGCTCAAAAATAAAAATTTATCTTTAAAAAATTAAAAATGAATTGTGTGCTTATAAAAATTTGTAATACAAATATTTTATAACTAAAAAAATTATAAATATTTATAGAAATAATGATATATGTATTCTGATCCAACTATTAGTGAAAATCGTTTGCTATTAGATTTAAATTAAAACTATAATGTAAAGTATCTATGACGATATATAAAACCTATTTATAATATCGAACCAAACTAGGAATTTTTAAATTACAATAAAATATTTGAAAAATAATCAAAAACAGTTTATCCATACACTCGCACTTTTTCTTTAATTCATTAAAATCTTATTTTTCACATTATTATTATATTTAAACGCGTAGAATGTATATAAGATTTAAATGTAAGTATAAACAAATGTAAAATGTATATAACATAACATTTAAATGTAAGTACAAACAAATGTAAAATGTATATAACATAACATTTAAATGTAAGTATGAACAAACGTAAAATGTATATAACATAACATTTAAATGTAAGTACAAACAAATGTAAAATATATAAAGTTTTTATAAATGATATTTATTGTTTATAAAATGATTGTATAAAATAATATTACGAATAAATATACGGTAAATCTAGGATAAATATAAAAGAGTAAAAAAAAATGACTAAAAATAAAATTTGAATTCGTTTTATATGCCTGTATATTATGAATTAATAATCTGAAAAAATATAAAATGATGTTTTTCATGGCTAACTTTAATAACTTGAAATTTTCAAGATATTAAACAATTGAATGTAATTGTTATTGAAATACAACATGTAGCCATAAATAACAATAATTTAATATACTACGGCCGTATTAATGTGATCTAACTGTGCGAATCAATTATTTTATGAAACATAATTTTTGTCTGCATTTCATTAATGAAATGAAGATATAATGTGAAACAAAAAACAGTTCAACACCCAATACATTTACCGCCTCGCTTTTGTGTCTCTGAAGCAGCCAACGCACGACCACAGCAGATACGGGATTTTGTTTGTGCGCGTGTGTGTCTGAGCCTGAATGTAGGTGTATTTTGGGAAAGTTGCTCCACACATTTCGACTTTGTGTCTGCCCTCCATCCTCGCTTCGTTTCTATATCTTTACATCGACATGTATGTTTCAAGTCATTGTAGACCAATTATAATACGGGCATGTATAAGCATACGAGGATGCATAAGTGTATGATCGATACTCGTAAACACATTAAGCTGTTTGTCCCATAACATTGAAAGTGGCAGTGTAAGAAAGAGCGATGCTCATGGTACGCTTGTCTTTCAAATGAGTTTGGTGGAAGGAAGATGGAATTTTCATGTGCTGTCATTAGGTGGGGAGGTCAGGTAAAGCAGTAATTTTTGCTAAACGAAAGTCCGATTTATGTTATTGTTCTTGAGATAATTATCATTCCCAGTCAATACTTCGAGGAACATATTTTTCTTAATGTCGAGATTTTTAATAATTAATTTTGGTTTTACAATTGCCGTACATCTTGTGACGATATTCTTCATTAAATATAAAAACAAAACTATAATATTTGTATAAAAATTAGATTCGAATAACGTATTTTTAAATTATTCGATGTTAATGATAAAACCGTATTTAATATGTTAAAAAGAGAAAATAATACCAAATTATTACAAGTCAAAATAATTTATATATACAGCTTTATAATAAATTGTTTATGCATTTTGATATTACATTGGCAGATTAGCATGAGATTATTGAGTAAAAAATGTAGAGATCGTTTAATGCTCTTAGGTATTTTGGAAGAGATTATTCATAAATGCAATCCTGAATGCGATAAAAATTCGATAAAGAAACAATCGAATCACACTAAATGGTAGTTAAATAGAATTCGATTTTATTTTTTCGAATTTTCGATTTCGAATTTTATTCAGATTTATTTCATAGAGCGTGCATGTGATGTTTTCTTGCTGCTGGCTTTACTTTATTAATATAATATAATTTAAATTGTTTTAACAATTGATACTAAGATAATAATAATCAGTTGTGTATGGAATGTATTATCACAAAATAACAATATATTCCTAAGGCATGCGCATTTGCGAAAAATTTATATAAATTCTCGAATTTTAATTATATTCTATAATGAATGTCAAAAAGTTATTGCAAACTACCTTTTAAAAGCTAAAAATGCTTTATGGCTTTTGCCGATTACTATTAATCAGTCATCACTATTAATCGTTTACGTAGATTTTAATAAAAAAAAAATTTGAATATATTTATAATATATAATTTATAGTTTACGATTTTATTAAGTCTAGTCGAATTATGTAAAAGCTGAACGTTGAAGAACAAAGTTATTGCAATTTAACACAATTTATCAGTAAAATTATTACACAGTTATTTTATTTGTTAATGTTGAAACGTCAATGTATTTCGTATATCATGAAGAATATTTTATATAAATATAATTCGAAGTTATTCAACTTCTATAATTTAACAAAAATTTATATCGTATAAGAAACCTACATGCAACATAAATTATTTTACATAATTAATCAAATGTACGTAACTAACATGTTAAATAACTTAATCATTTTTATAATTATATAATTATTGAATTTAGATTATTTAAAATTTTTTAAATATTATTCACATTTACAAAAAATCGTCTAGATTATTCTATTTATATATAATTTAGAATATTGGATTAAATTTATAAAATACTTAGGAGCGAATGATCAAATTGTAATCATTTAGCCATTTATTTTTATTATAAATATTGAGGTTTAAATATGATATTAATCAGAATGGACAAATAAGTTTCTGATATAAATTAATTATTTTATAATAATTGCATAATAGTTGTCTTTTTAGTTATTCCAGTCTTACTTATTATTAGTTTCAGAAAATTTAGTTTATTTAAGGTATTAAAAAATTGAAACAATAATTTTTTGAAATATTTGCTCAAGCACTTTCATTTGAAAATTTCTTAAGTAAATATTTAAGATATTCATCTTAGATGAACTATACAACTATATATTAGATTGTGCGTATATTTACAGACATACATTGTTGTCGTAATTGCACTTATTATTAAAAGTGATTTATACGAAAAATTGTTTTCCGTTTTTATTAAAAACTTTCTGACGGTATATTTTTCATTTGTATATAATTCTAAAAAGCTACAATCATTTAAAAATCTAAAATGACCATTAAGTAGTTTATTGAGTGGTCAATAGTAATTGAATGAAATTGAGCAAATTTATGTAGAAAGCTCATTTTTGCAAACAGAAGTATAAATAATTGCTATAACAATCTATATATATATATTGACTTCAATTAATAATCCAAACTCCAAAAAATTATGTTTCAATTATGCATCACATATTGAAAAATGAAATAATTATAGTACTTACATGAATTATATGTTTCGTACTTATTAAAATTTTAAATACACTTGGTAATCTTGCAACAGATTTTTTGTTTAGTAAAAATTTTCTCCTTATTAAATATCTTTGTACGTAATATTCAACATTACATGCATAGTTGAACAACGTCATTGTACATAAATATGTGATTCCGGGCTCACAAGTGCACGCATATTTACCATATATTATTAAAATTTCGTAATAATGTATTATAATTTAATTTGTATTCTAATTTCGTTAATTTATAATTTATAGACAGAGACCTATGCTTTGATATTCATTTCAGTTTTATTTTTAACATAGGCTTGCAACATTTTTAGAACTTTGATGAATTATATTTATTATAAGCTAACAGTTGGAATCGAAATGATTAGTTTTAAGGAGCGTTTAATCGCGTTTTTAAGGTCACTTGAATTTTGCTGATTTCAAAAGCGATTCATTAATTCAAAGTTGATAAATCATTTCCAAATTTTAATCTGCAATCGTGTATGCTCATAAAATAATAAAACGAAAAGAAATAATTATGCTTAAACAATAAATTTATTTTTAATATATTTCTAATAATGCATAACTTAATAATATAAATATTAATTCGGTTATTTAAATAGTTTATCTTTACAATTTATTGAGAACTTTTTATACCAAACATATGTGCGTGTGCATGCGTGTGTGCGCGCGGACGCGCATAAATAATAATAAATATTTTCCTAATTTTTAATTTTGAGAATTTTTAGTCATTATAAATTTATGTGAAATTTTATTTTAAAATATAAAAATTTCATTTTTTTTTTAGATTAAATATAATTATGTAAATGTATATTAATAGTATTTTTATATTTTCTTTGTGATTATTACTGTGGATACAGGTATTTTATATTCTCACGCACCATTTATTTTAAATCAGTTAATATTAGTTAATTTAAAGTTAAAGAATATTGGATTATAGAATGCTTTTACTCTGTTTATTTTCAAGCAATTTAAAATGTTTTGCCGCGTGTTTTTTGTAGTATAATTACTAGTTGGTTTCAATGATGATAACAAAATTTATTTGCCGTTAAAATAATTTAATTATGCTTTAACTAAATTAGTTTGCAATAGAGATAGATAGATATAATTACATAGACGTCAGTGTAGATCGCGTACGAAATTGAAATAAATGTACAAGTTTTTAAATTGCATTTTCAACAATTCATAAATTTATGCAATTTGTAAAACAGATTTTTATTCTCGATCCAATTGATTTTATTTACAAATATAGATTACGATAAAATGTTTGATAGAATTTCCAATTTGGTGGAGATAAATTAAAACATATATAGTCAGACGAATGTTAATAATTATTTGGAACATAGAAACTGGTTCATTTTAAAACAAGTTGAACATTTTGATATGTACATGTAATGTAGATCGATTAAATTACTTGGATACTAACTAATTAGAAATTATGTAAATATTAATTGTTAATGTACTTTTTAAAGTAAAGGTAACGATCGTATGTAGTTTAAATCGTTTGAAAATTGTAATGTATTTAAAAAAATTTTTACAATTATTACACGATGAAAGGTCATATTAATAATTTCATGTTATTTTGAATTGAATGCTCTTGAATATCTCGATATACTTTTGGACTTTTAAACATTGACATTACGATAAGGAAGGCTCGATTAAGCAATTGATATACAAATACATAGCGATGGACGAAAGAATCGTGGGATGTTTAATAATGACCCCGATAATTTTGTTAAAATGACTAGAAAAAAAAAAAATCTGGCAGCTGCGTGACTATGAGCTGCCACTAACCGACCAGAAATGTCCCAGCAAATAAATTTGGCAAACTTCCGGAGATAGAATGAGTTACAGGACGTGACAGCGCCTTGAACGAGTTGCTGTTGCTAATGAAAAGTAGATAGGCCATGTCTGGTTTATTTTCAACCCTCCTTTCTCGTCGTAATATTAATTACTAATGTCACTTGTATTAGTTTTCATTAGTTATTAAACTAGATATAAGAGAGTTTATCGCCAATACGACTTTGGTTAACAATTCATATTAACGAAGCCCCCTGTGTGTAAATGAATCATTTGGCTTGCGTTCAGTTTCAAAAAAGTGGCTCATCAAGGCTCTTATTTTCAATTGTCGCTTTTGTAGCTCGCCAAGATTTAATTAGATATTATTATTATTATTGTTTAGATATTTGTACTTAACGTAATATGTCTCGAAATACTTTATTTAAACTTCCTTTCATATATTCTACTGTATTATGCAAAACTATTATAATATTCTACTATTATATAAAACTATAAGGCATTAGTTTTCTTTTTTTAATACATTTGTGCATTCTGCCGTAAGAAAGTTATCAAAGATAAATATATTTGCTAGATAAATATTTTGATAAATATAATTGATCACAAGTAGTTAAAGTTATCTATAAAATTTATATTACTTTTTATCAAAAATGAAGCGTAAATGCTCATGTATTTGAAGGAACGAAGCTTATAATATATTTATTTTTCTATTTTATATATATAATATTCTCTAAATATATCTTAAAAAAATTCAATATTAATAGTAAGAAAATGAATATTTTAAACGATTTCACCGAATGATAATTTTGTTTTCTGGTATTGTTGGCTTTAAATCTTTAAACAAACAAATAACGGACGAACTATAAAATATAAACACTACCTTCGTTAAGAGCTCAGTACACGAATAAAAATCTAATATATTAGATCTTATGTCATATGCATATTTTTTTTTTCAATGTGTATTTTATTTAAATGACGGCTCAAAAATTATAATTCACTTTTATATGTAAATATCAAATCGTTGATTAGCTTAAGCTGTTACATAATAGAAAAAGTAAATGCTTACATATATACAGATGTGCTTAGGCATTTAAAAAATTTTATTAGCCATTTGAAATAAATAATGGCCCTTAAAATATATTTAAATTTAACGATTTTACGTTGCTATAGTAAAATCAGCTTTATAATGAATTTTCTTTACTTTACTTGTATTTCTGTTTTCGTAGAAAAAATATTTGTTTATATATTTATTCACACACACACCCAAATACAAGTGCACGCACAAGCATGCAAATTCGCTTTTATTTGTATTTATTATATGTTATACATATATTCTACCTTTTCACATACATTTGGAAAATCACATGTATTAATTCAATCTTATTAGAACTTTTTATATTTTCTTATTATATTAATATAGTTAGTGATCATATACAATATTAAGATTCTTTTGAATAAATCGTTTTTATTTTTTATTTCATATCTTATATTTTGAATCAATGATAATTAAACGTGGTATTACGGTAATAATTGTCTATATTATCGTAGATTGTTATGATTACTCATATTATTTCAGTTTAGATTCAGATTCATAGTATTTCAGTTATTTATGATTTATCAGCAATTATTTTTTTTTTTGTATAAATTTTATTATTTTTAATGTAATATTGTATCATCAATTACATTTAATCTAGTTAAAATATCAGAAGATGTGTTATAAAGTATGCGTTATAAAATGGATAGGTATTATGCTTATAATTTTATTTATACATTTTATTTAGTAGGATTAGTATATATACCACATCGTCGAGTTATAAATTACATTTTATAATTGATAACGTTATCTTATAGTCTGAATTATTACATAAATTATTATGATTTATGTATATTACGATAATTTTGAATTCATTGAAAAATTATTTGCATATAATGACTATAAGCAGGCAGATTTCGTTTAAAAATATATTGATACGAAAAAGAGAAAATTTCTATCGAAAAGAAGCATGAATTAAGTAATTTTGAAAGAAATAATAAACTGATTCTTTCTTGAGAATTAATATTTTTTTATGAAGTTTTAATTAATTATCGTTATAGAAATTTTTGTATTCAATAAATTTATAAAAATGTTAATACACATATCAACGAAAATATTATTATTGATAATATGAAATGGATTTATGTATTGAAAATAAAAATTAGTGCTGCATGCAACCACATCATTTTCATAATTGATTTGTATTTATAATAATTTATACATTCAAATTTATACTTTATACATTAAAAATATGTTTTATAATTTTAATATCTATGTGAATAATAAATTAAATAATTAATCTACGTTTTAGTTACAATGTAATTAACAATATTAATGATTTTTTTTACTTGTATCTACTTTATTTACATCATTTATTCTTTGGAATATTATCTCGAGATGAATCCGCACGTGATATTTCAATTCCATATCAATTTAATTTTGTTAATGTTTATTTTCTTAATGCAAGAGTGCGCTAATAATGTAAAGCTACTTTAATATTATAATTTATTATGAGAAAGACGGATGGGTTTATTGTGAAGGGATTACGTTTTAAAGGAACAAAGTTATAATAACATTTCAATGTCATTTATTGTTATAAGATGTTATAAAATAGATTATATATATATACATTTATTGTAATTTTAAATAACAATAGAAAATTTTTCTTTCGTTGAAATTTTATTTAACTTTCAATTAGGCAAAAATTGTATGTAAATTTTGTAACTTTTTTGTGTAAATATACTCATTGAATATCTTTTCATTTTATATTACGTTGAAATTTAAGAATTACGAGATTTTTTTTCATATTATATAAAATATTTAAACAAATCAAATGTCTATATAAAAATAAACCGAAAAGTAGTATTGCTTTTATCTTGCTTACTATGTTATTTGAAAAATAAACATAATCGATATTCGATTTCTTTGTGTTCATACAGAAAAAAAGTAGTCAAGAGCAATTGAAAAAGTAATTAAGATAAGTTACATAATACAAAATGATTTATGTTGAGTCGATGCAGATTCATTGCATTTTTGTTGTTAAAAAGCAACTGCAGAGTTTTCAATGCGAAAGAAAATTTTCATAATTACGTATTTTAAATCATACTTTTATGTATGAGTAATGTCAAAATGAATTAGCACACATTGCTTAATAAATGTCATAAAACTTTGACAATATAGTTTAGTAGAAAATTGAATAAAGTATACATTGATTAATAAGACTTCAATAATTATTTATAGTCAGTTATAGAATATAAAGAAAGATGGTATGATATTTAAAATGAAATCATTTTTCATTAACTTTTATTATTGTAGTGAACGAGGATCCGAGATGTGCCTCTCTATATTAGTATGAAAATAAAAAATGTAATCTATATTTAATATGAGACAGATTATTTGAGAGCTATCATATAATAATTTTTTAATATATATATATACGATGAAATTAATTCATAATGTTAAATTATAATATTTAATTTATTATAAAGTCGAGGCGATATATTTAAAATAAAATCCTTTAGAGTTCTTTAAAAACTCAATTATCTAATATATTTAATTATTTTTTGCGAATCAAGAGCAAAATGCTCAAAAATAAAATAATTGTTATAGTAAAATACGTTTGTATGTAGAACGACAAGTTCTTGAATTAAATGAATATTCAAATTCTATAATATTAAAGCATATAATGGAAATGTAATTAGAAGGATAATATATGTACATCCGATTTTTCAGTAATGGGCAAAAAGATTTTTTCCTTTCATTTTATACGTAGGAGAATGAAAAAAAATATTTATAAATAGATTTTAGAAAACAGTGATTAAAAAATTAAAACGAAAACTAATTCTTCATTTATGTAATAACGCACCGTTATGTAATAAGTTATTATCGAGTCACTATATATATTTGACCGATTTTTGTCAAAATACTCAATTATAGCAATATAAATTATTGATATTATTGTTCAATAGTTTTTATTATTATGCTTCGGTAAATGCTTGTAGATTGCACTTCCCATTCGATAATATATGGATGACCTTTTTTCAATCTAATAAATTGCCTACTAAATCATTAATTATAAAGTATTACATGTTCAGTGTTATAGAATTTTATTATTAATCCCTTTTTTAAAATAGTTATTTATTGTAACTATGTTTGATTATGTTGATGATAAGGTTCATAATAGTTTGTTAATTATGATGTGACCTTACATATGATAATTTGTTGTGTAAATATATAAATTCAATATGTAAATATAAATAAAATTTTCAAATAGTATCTTCATGATAAATAATATTTTTTGCATCATATTAGATAAGTTATTTATCAAATGTATTTTTGCCTTGGTATGATTTTCATTTATTTATCTGTTAATTTCATTTATTAAAGTTATGCCAAATAAAGCTTACGAAAACTTGTAATATAATTTCTTATGCAATTTGTATGAAATGAAATTTTGACATACATCGAAACAATCGATTCGAAAGAGCTGTAAGTTTTGTTGGCACAATAAAATAAAAAGTGAGAAAAAATCGCAAATTATTCTTTATATTCTTTGTTTTAGGGCGGACTATTGGAAATCTCAAGCACGTAAATACTGTGATTTTTGTAAATGTTGGATAGCCGATAATAAACCAAGTATAGAGTACCATGAAAATGGTAAAAAGCATAAAGAGAATGTTAGTAAACGATTAAAGGAAATCCATAAGAACAGTTCCAAACAAGCCAAACAACAACTGAAGTTTGAAAATGAGATGGAAAAATTGGAAAAGGTTATATACAATTTTCATTGAATTTTAATTTTTCTCTATATATATTGCAATGAAAAAAATACATTCCCTGCATATGTATATGTAACATGCATATACGTAAAATCTTTCGCTTTTCCCTTCTATAACATTTCTTGAAAAATATGATAGTTTTTTCATAGTTATATATATATTCAAGATTTCATAGTTTTATATGTGGTTTTTCCATTTATGGAATAATTAACTCGCAGATTTATAAAAGTTCTGACCTAACGTTTAACTACATTTTATGTTTTAGGCAGCGATGGCTGCTTACCTCAAGGACATAGAGAGTAATGATAGGGATATGATGGCTAATAATATAATCACTAATAAGCAAAACAAAATGGAAGATAATAAAGTGAGTAGTTAGGCAGACGTATTGTATTAAATAGGATGCCTAATGTAAATTCAAGTGTGTAGAACATACATACGACTTTTGTTCAATATTACTTTTTAACTTTAATTTGTCTCTACTCATGATATATAATGTATAATATATTTATATATGTGTGTGTGTTTGTGTATGTGTGTTTCAAGAAAGAGCCCCAGGCACCTCATCACTCAAAGCATACAACAGCTGCTGCAAAAGGAGTCAAATCAAGATTCAATGAATCCAATTATTTTCAAAGTGTAAGGATTTTTACTTTGATATTGTTTTAGCTGTACTACCGCTTCTACCATTTGCAAATCAACAATTATACTCTGCATCTAAGCCTTATATTACAGAATTATCTATATATATAAAATAGTATATACGTGTCAATGTGTCCATTGTGCATTATTTAATGAAATACTTCAATTTTTCAATACAGTATGGTGCGGCCGATATCGATCCTTTTGATCCGTACGCTAAACAAAAATTAGCTAGATTAGCAGCTTGCCAAGAGAAAGTCGAAATGCGTCGCAAGGAAGTAGAGAAAAATAAAGATAAATCTGGTTCGAGTAAATCTGAGAATAATAAGAACAAAAATATAAATAATAATGAAAATGAGACCAAATCACAAATTAAAAAACTTTGGTACGAAGCTAAAGCACATGGGCACTCATATTATTGGAACATAGAAACAAATGGTATTTACTTTTATATCATACATTTATTCATAATTAATATTTTATAAGAGCGGATCGGGTCACTATTATTAAAATATCGAAAAGTATTTATAAAAATAGGGAACGTTGCAAATCGATCAAATTAATTCACGACACTTATGATGAATGATGAAATAAATTTTTAATTCTGTGTTGTATGTATATTTTAATAATTTTGTTCGTGCAGCTTTTGTTTATAAAGTAATTCGACTATAATAAATTGTAAAACCTAATCATTTCATAAAATACGTAGAGGAATAGTTACAGCGAAGCAAATTTTTCTAAAATTGAAAATTATCGTTACGAATTTTTTTAGAAAATGATTAAATTTGTAATAATATAGTGAATGGGATTTTATACTTCTTTGCATAAATATTTAGTCGCATTTCTTTGATATCAACAGTTAGTTACCTTTATTTTCATAAACTGAATTACTTTATCGTAATTTGGAAAATTGAATTTGAACGCTGTGACATAATTAACACATTAATTCAAAATAAGCTTAGATAAAATACTAAAATTCATCATCTCAACATAATAACTAATTGTTTCATTAATAAAATCTTACCAATAATATTGTAGTTTTTTGGATAAAATTCTAATTATTGTCAATGTAGATCTTATATTCTTAGAATGAAATCAAAGGTTTTCTTGGTACGTATAAAAATATTTGAAAGATAAAATAAAAAAAGAAAACTTATTCATTCCAATTTTTTTTTACTTTTAACAACTGTAAAATTATTATTATTATCGTGTGCGTGTGTGTGTGTGTGTGTGTTTGCCATTGCTTCACCAATGTAGAGTAGGAATGTTTATATACATTAGTATTGTAGCTCTCTAGGAGCATACAATTCTTTATTCACAATGTTGATTTCACATCGCTAATAATTGTATGAATAATAATATAAAAAAATGTTGCAGAATCAGTATGGGAAGCGCCAGAAGGAGGGTTTGTCTCTTTAGAAGAACAAGCCGAGGAAGTGAAAGAGCAAGAGATTCAAGAACAGTTCTTGGCGGAATTGGAAAAGGAAAAGGAGCAAGAAAGAACAAAAATGATGGAAGAGCAGAGGGCAAATGCCGAAAGACAAAAGTTTAAAGATATTCGAAAGCAAATTGTTAAAAGTGACAATGAAAAGAATAAAAGTTTGGAGGCTGAAGAAGTACCTTACAGGAGAGATTATAGTGTGCCGATGAAGCCACAGCCCTATGGATCCTGGGAAGTGGTTAGAAAAATGTCAGAATTTTTGTTATTGCTTTGTAGCATTCTCATCGGAGATTCGAGTATATGTTTGTAAATGGGAACGTTATTTTTTTTTTCAGTGAAACTCCGATGATAGATCTACAGTTACCTAAAGTTAAAGCACCTGCAGCGCCTGTTATAAATTTTGATGAACCATCGGCACAAAGAGTTTTTAAAGAAAAAGCCATAACTCATCTTTGTGGCGGTGACAGCGATGACGATGGGCCCACACTGTCTTTTAAGAAACGAAAATTGGGAAATAAGAACGTACGAAAGAGAATGGCAGATGATTAATTATATTTATATACAATGATAATTAAAATTGTAAATAGTTGGCCTAGCTATATTAGTAGATTTAAATTTACCATTGTTTTTATTTCTTTAATAAATTAAATATGACGTATGAATTTGTAATGTACACATTTATAATGTCATTGTTGTTATAATGTCTTCAATATATCTATTTAACCTATGCTTGTACATAGTTTTGAATACAAATTTAAAAAGTTTAGAAAATGAAATTTACTCATTTTTAAGTGTAGATATAATTGAATTGTACAACATAAGAATTAAATATTTAAACATATAATAATAGTCAAAGCAATAAAGTAAAATATTTTTAAATTCCTGCGCAAGATTTTATTTTTAGAAAATATTCGACGTTGTTAAAATTATAATAGATAAAGAGAAAAATTTATATCACGAAACCACTAAGCACTTATATAAATAAATAATTTTTATATACATTTCTTGTCTACAAAAGAGATTAAATAAAAAGTAAATAAAAATATGAAAATGCCGCTCATTTTATTTATCTTTGAACTATATTAAAGAAAGATGTAGTATTTTTTAATATTGAGATCTCTCATATTCATAGTCGTTGGGAGCAAATCGACTAATTGCCCGGAGACATACGAATTGTTTGCTCTTCATGTGACTTGCTTGTCGTTCAGAGATGATAAGTTTGAGTGCTGAAAAAATATTGCTCTTTTAAAATAATGAGAGAAAGTAAGGAACAGATTGACTATTAAAGACGAGATGGAAGAAGGAAATTTAAGAATAAAGAACAAATGATAGAGATGTTATATTATTATTTATACCTCGTGTTATTGCCGGCACTTAAGAGGTCAATTTATAAGTTCACCAATACTCTCAATCGTTATCATGTAATGCAAATACTTGCGTAGTTTATATCATTTGCGCAACTAATTACTAATAATCATCGAATATACACAAATTTATCGTGAAAATAATTATTAAAACATTTCTTGTATTCGTGCAATTATCAAATAAGTTAGAATTTAGCTCTATTTATGGATATAGACACTTTCAATAATAATTATCGATTCTTTACTTTAATTTAATTAAGTAATAATTAATAATTGCTAATGTAATCAAAACTGTGGGAATAATTCTTAGCAGAAAAAATACACGAAAAGAGAGAGAGAATGCGATTCAGTGGGCGAGAGTTGTACATTATTTTTATTAAATATCTCTTTTATCCGACTTTATTTGAATTTGAAATTCAAAGTTCTTTTACTTGTTATTTTTTAATGCAGGCTTTGCCTTCAATTTTCATTTAGATTAACTTTATAGTTATCGCTAGATAAAGTAGTCATGCACAATAATTTGACCTTTTAGAGAATTATAATCCCCTTATTATTTAATAATACGAGATAAATTAAGACACGACTATCGGTATTGTTCCAGCACTCAATTTGTAAAAGATTTATATTATTAACCTCTTTTTATGTCTCTGCGTGTTGATTGGCCTATTCCTATCCTACAATTTTCGCTAAAAACTGTGAGGAGCAAATTTATTTCAAAAGAGTTGTCAAATTATTGTCAATTCTGTGAAAAAGATGGATATTCTCGGGAGGTTCAAGAGGCAAAATTGCGTGAACAAAATGTCAAGTGGTTGAGTAAAACGTGATTGATAACCACACAGTGGATTCCTTTAGTATGATATTTATTACCAACATGAAATACACGCTGAAATAATGCAAGAACAATTAGCAATACACGAGTGTCGTTTGCATATGCTACTGGAATTCTACATAACATTCAACCCGAACTTTTGGGTTCACTAGATAAAACTGGACTATGATTTCTCATTTACGGTCAGAGAGAAAGTCTGCAATATGTCAACGGTATTGGTAATTTAAGTATTCGATCGATGATATAACTATTGAGAAGATTTCAGTAGTAACTATTGATAATATTGATTGCTGTTATTTCATAGTTAAACACATATTTATTGTAAAAGTACGATATAGAATTTTGAAAGGTTTTGCATTTTGTAATTACTAAATATCAAATTTTTGCATTTTATATTTACTGAATATCAAATTCTTAGATTTTATAATCGCTAATTATCCAATATTTATATTGTCCATTTGGATGAATAATTTCACAATATATAAAAAACAATTCGTAATATTGTATTATAAGCATTTTGACATTAGCAATATACTATATACTAAACGTACTACAATGTACTAAATAGAAAGAATATATTCATAAAGTTGTGAAATAAATACTTTTATACGGATAATTAATGATATATAATGTATACAAGTTTCGTTATAAATTTGTTCACATTAAAATAGTATTTAATATTGTATTTAATATTTAATATTATTTAATATTTAACATTGTAGTAAATGTAAGAATTTTCTACTGTTTTAAATTATTGTGTATAGCATCAGGCTAAAGTAAACAATTGGCTTTGTTCTCGAGTATTAAATTAAAACAATGTCGATTATAAGTCTGCCAATGTATAAAAATGAAACTTCTTTGAAATGAAAGGAATTTTTAACTATATTTTTCTATCATCTATACAATATATTTTTTACAATAAATATACAATAAAAATTCAAAATATGTGTTTTTGTAATAATTAAATTAGTGGGGGCATATACTAAAAAAATCTAAATAATAATATTTTTTAAGAATATTTTTAATAAAAATTACAGCCTGAATAACAGCCTGAAAGCTTCTGAATTGAAATTAATTGAAGATATAAGACCGAATAGTGAAAAGATTTTGCAAAAAATTGCATTATTTTGAATACGCATTGTTGCCAAAGTACGGTAAATACAAAGTCTCTCGAATTTTTATCTATAGATGATAAACGAACGCATTTAAGTATCGCGATGACCGACAGTAGAAGCCGTAAAAGTATTCTTTATTAGAAGCAATCATTACATTAATTACAATTTAAATTGCTACTTGTTATAATTATCCTTGTAGCGATTATACGTTTCTTGTGTTTCAACAAACTATCGACAATTATTATATTATAGAAAGTTATTATAACAAAATAATCATGAGTTACATTTTATTTAAAAGGCTGATAGTAGATTAAGCTATATCAGATTGTTTAATTTTTCCTTTTATTTAAATAATATTAGCAAATATCAAAGTATTGCGGCTTTTATTAAAAATACTTGTAAAACGAATCTAAAAAATCAATAACTGGAAAAAATAATTCTTTGAAAAAAATCAATCTTATTTAAACAAATATATTTTTTTGAGACTATAAAAGTAAGCTTAACAATTTAATATCATTATTAGTGTTTATGGTGTTATTACTTATAATATGTTATATATTATCATCGTTTACATTTAGCTTAATGTAGTGGAATCTTTTTTTATAAATTTGGCATTTCACTAAGAAATTCAATAGATTGCTCGATATAAAATTCTTATCGAACTTATGATAATATCTTTCATTTAAAAAGAAAGTATCAATGTTACATATTACATAAGAATAGATATTATTTCTCTGTACTACAAAAAAAGCAATAATGAAGATTAAAAATATTTTAAAATGCTGATAAAATGAAAATTTATTCATAAAGAAGTATGCAAATAATGTTGCAGAATAAAAATTGCACGATACAAAGACTTCGAATAGAGCTAAACAAATTAAACTGAAAACAATTTAAAGATATTTAAAATTTTTTGCCACCTCAAATTGAAGCAAAATTATATTCTAATTATGTATTGCATTGTTTATTACAGCGTTATTTATCACGGTCTCATGTAAACTGGCATATAAATATTTTATATGTATTTTATTTTATTCACTTTATTCTGCTTCAATTTTAAGAATATAAAACTTTATGAATAAATATTTCATACTCTTTATTCTTCGCGTTGCAATGAAATATTTTTTACTGTATTTATGTACTATCAAAAAGAACGATAAAAAACTGTCGATTTACATATGCAGCATATTTTTTTTCAAGTATTGTTGCATTTGAAAAATGGCTACAAGCGTTATGCAAAAAATATCCCATCTACAGGTAATTATCGAACTTTTCCTGAATGCTTCTTTATGCAATATGTGCATATAAATACAGGAGGAATAAATAAATTTCAGTGTTACGAATTGTTACGAATCTATTTTCGAATAATTGTTATTTATCGATAAATGATATTAAATTAAATTATATAAATTTTATGATATTTATAATGTTTATGCGTAATTATTTATCTTTTTAATAAAATTAATTAATGCAATAAAGTAATGAACTTAATTATTTATCGTTTCAATAATTTATAAAAATATTGTTAAGTTTTCAATTGTAATTTATAATCTTATGAAGGAATCATTCGACTTATTTCATTTAAAATAATATAAAAATGAAAATAATTTTATATGCCTATAATTTACATAAAGTATTATATTTTCTTTTCGTACAAATTCTTTATATGTTTTAATTCAAATTAAAAATTCGTATAGAAAGTTGAAGTATTATTAAAATATTACATTGACAACTATAAATGTTCATTAATAAACTCATAAATATTATCAAACGAAAATTTAAATATCTATTCGTTTAATAATAATGCATTTGTTCTTAACTTTTATTTAAATTAATAAATAAGCCAAGTATTGAAGTGTATTTATTAGTCATGAATTATACGATAAATCAGTTGAATTTTATTGAAGATAGCATAAAGAAAAGTTTTATATAAAATCGAGATATATGTAATAATTGCATAATGAACTTTGATGACTAATTACATGAGATAATTTTTACTCATGATAAGTAAATTGTGATATTCGTCATAGAGAATTACTCCATTAATTTAATTTGCTAAACTCTAGCAAATATTTGATATATCTTTACACGAATTCAAATATTATGCTATGAAATCAAATTGTGGTTCCAATTTCAAATGTATCTATAGCATTATTTATATATAAGTTGATAGGTATATATATATATATATATGTAATTATGATGTCTTGTTTTTATTTTATACAACGTAATATATAACAAAGTAGTTCATACATCACTGCATTAAAATGTCAGAGATTACGAGTGAGTGGAAGACAGTTGAAGAATTGATAATTTTAACATTGAGCCTATGCAGTACAACAGATTTTATACATTTCGGGAATTTCATCAAATTAATGATAATCAATCATATAATAAAGCATAAAAAAACAAATCACATATTATATGCACATATTGTACATAAATGATCATTTAGACTTGGATTAAGATTTTTATTATTCAGAATTTTTCATTATACATTAGAATATATATACGAAGAGGAGGGAAGAGAGAGAGAGGGGGGGGGGAGAGCGGGGGAGCTTTATGTTGCTGACAGATGTCACTATAAAGCTCTCTCGTTGAAGATTGAATTACAGGGAATTAGGCACGTAGTTTTGGTTTAAGCAGGCGATTATGAGCCCCTCGGTGGCATTACACACGTTACGATGATGTAATACACAAAATATTATTAACCAAGTTTTTCTTTCGTAGCGTACGATTGTTATCATTGATGTATGGGTTTTCTAAGTTTTCCTTTCTCCGTTTCTCTCACTCTGACGATTAAGTATACGAAATTGACGAGGTGACGGATAGATGTAAGATAGATGAAAATAAGAAAACGTAGTAGAAGAGTTTCTCGACGAATGTTTGTTTCTTCTTGCAATTAGCGGCCTTGAAAGGGTTTGGGACTCTCATTTTTGTAATGAAAGGGGCGCAGTTGCCGCGCCTAATTGGGAATAAATGGAAAAGAAGATAATTTTTAGGAAAGGAGTTAAATTATAATCATGCTGGTGAATTTTGCTAAATTTGTACTATTAATCAATAAAGTGAAGGATTTTCTTTTTAATATTTATGTGCGATGTATTGGCAAATAAGTTTATTGGATAAGTGCCATATTAATCTAACAGCGCAGAAAAATTATATTACATTTGTATTACATTCAACGATCACAGTGTGTTAAAAATTACATAATCTGTGATTATTCATTTCAAGTTTTTTTTTCACCTTCATTCCAATTATTTAGTTTATATATATTTTGGACATACCAAGAATTATTTATTTCACTTGCACTTAAATTTCAGGTTTTGCTGGTTATGCATATATTCTCATAATGCCATGAATTAGTTAACCAAACTCTTTGACCTTCATTGAATGCAAATTTGATTTCCATTTGAATCGATAACCCACTGAACACTACTAGTTTAAGATTACATACTTTAATACCTTAATAATACTTTACAATATAAATTAAGCATAATAAAATAAGAAATATTCATATGGCAATTACTCGTAATTTAAGATTATAAGTATACCATTAGTATTTAAGCAATAAACTATTTGATAAACGATTAAATAAACCAAGTAACGAAAAATTGCCTTAAAAGTAATAATTACTCGTAATTTAAGATTATAAGTATACCATTAGTATTTAAGCAATAAACTATTCGATAAACGATCAAATAAACGAAGTAACCGAAAAATTGCCTTAAAAGTAATAATGAATTTTCCCACTTTTATCTCGCGTAAGAATATTTGTTTTATTAATTTGAGTTCTTAAGTTTACTTCTTGGAATTCAGCGACTGCAACTTTACGAGTTTGTTAGCGGATATTCATCAAAGATTAAATGGAAATTACAAATAACTCGCTACATGTGTGCCCTAAAGTTTATGCAGTCCTATAGTTTATGTACAGAAGTTGCGTTTGCTTCGAGAGTCATATGCCACTGACACTGGATAATTAAACGCAATTACCGGTCTTGGGGATACTTAGCATCAACTAACGCCTTATCATTTTACTTTTATTTAAAGCGTCTTCAAAGAGTCTTGGACTCGGACACGTTTCCGTTATCTTGTCTTAACCAACAATTTGTTACCTTTTGAATATACCTTTTGAATTAGGCCCTATTTATCTTGGGCTGAAATTTTTATGATTTTTTCTTTTTTTTTCTTTAAGGATTTTGTGAAGACGTATTAATTTGCATATCCGAATATTTGTTCGGCCATTTATTTATCAGATTATTATCATGACAATAGATGCGCGCGTGCATGTGTGGCGCATTCATTAATCATTCATCATTTCACAAATTCATTATTTACTTTTAGAATTTCAAAATTGTTTACTTACAGCTGCGTACGAGTACTGTAATGAAATTCTTACTCGATGCAGGCATTTTTATCTTTAGATAGTTTCATAAAAGCAGATATATATTTTTTTTTATGTAAATAAGTAATGAATTCGATAATAAAGGGAGGGATATTGATCGATACGATAATAAGTATAATTACTATTAGTAACAATCGTATTATTTTAGCAAGTGCTCCTTTCTTTCTGTATTGGTATTATAGTCCAATTTCTATACACCGCTCTTGCATTATTCATTCTAATTAGTTGATTTGCTCATCCTCGCTCGCATTACTTAAATTCACTTTAAATAATTTAAATACGCTGAGAATAACAGGGACAATAGAGACCTTCCTTCTCTATATCACGATTTCGTGGCCTCCTTGACGTTTTATATCCTTATCTCATTTCATTTAACTTATTTACTCGCTGCTAGATTCTAAAAGAGTGCAAAATAATGTACAATCTACACGATGTGATATTCCTTAAAAAATTTGCTCAACTCTCAAGTTCTCGCAATTAAAGGGAAAAGAATGTCTTTGTTATTATTATCTTTAATTTCTTTCGCATTTTTTTTGTTTTTATCGTCATTTATTCGTACGCGCCTACGTAAGAATGTGTGAAAATTAGATTAGCAATGTCGAGTATTGTTATGGTATTTGTGAAAACGAGTGGGCATGCAAAACAACGATTTCTCAAGATCTCATCTAAAAAAGATATGCTCTACAGACTCATTAAGGGGCATTTTTAGTGAATAATTTATAGATTTTGTGTATGGCGGTAGAGCTTGGGCTAATGGGTTCATTGCATTTGAAATAACTCCGCAATGGCAATTATAGGCCATTAATAATCAACTATTGTGCTTAATGCTATTATACAAGAAATAAAATCTTGTACGTATTTTACATTGTGAGTATGATTTTAAGGATTAGAAAAAATTTGAATCACTAGCTAGTTTGCATTAGTGTTGATTTGTTAAAGCATTTCGATAGCGCTAGCAGTACAGTTCATGACAGTCGAATTATAATTCAGTTATTGCTGACCACCGATGAATAATAACGATAGATTATTCGCTAATACGTAGATGTTTAATATTCTTCGTGTATTATGAGTTAAGTGATAATGCCAATGGTAGTTCAGAAGGCATGAGTCATGAGATTGATGGCTTTTCTTTTCTATGATTTGGTAGCTTAGATACCTAGTGTTAAACATCAGATTATAAATTTGGAAATCATACACGAAGATCTAACTTATAATACTTCATAATATTGATTAACAACTTGATTGATAAAATGAATGAAGATTTTCTTATAATTGCTTAATTATAATTCTATTATATGCTTCGACGTTGCGAGCTGGCTATTTATATTTTAATGTTGACTCTATTTAATACGTGATTATATAGTACAACATATATGCATGAGATTTCTTGATAATTCACTGTACTACGAATACATTTTAATTTGCGAATTCAATGAGCATTTTAACACGTTTGTGTTAAAGATTTGCACATAAGCTTCGTACGAAGCTTACGAAATTCGAATTTAACGTATAATATTTTAATTGTTATTTTAAATAAGGTGTTGAAAAAAAGAAAAATGGAACATCAATGACTAGAATTAATTCTTAAGTCGATGAAAGCAAAGATAAATTGGAAAGCGCAGATTATGCACTTTTTTTTTATTTTTAAGTAGTCCTTGTTGGAGAATTTGTAAGAACGATTGCCATTAATGAGAATCAATGTGTACCACAGGAATTCGCGCGCATCATTAAAAGTGTCAATAGAAGCTATAGATACTTTAATACACAATTAAAGTGATGTAAATGACTTAATAAGCCAATGATATAATGTTGCACGTTGTTTCGACGATTATTTTAACGCTCTTCTGGTAGCTAATGATTGACGTTATTGAAAGACGAGTCAAAATTATAGTATGAATTCAATAATGACAATCAGTCGCTGTATTATGGAGGGTCAAAAAATAGTCTTCGAAGCGTTTTGCAATGTCAAATCATTCATTCAACAAACCAATCGAATAATTTCTAATTAAGCGAAATGAAATATTTACTACTGTGAATGAAACACGAACAATTACACGCGAATATTATTTTATTAAATAATAGCGAACATTAGTTTACTTAAGTTTTCAATTTTCTTTGAATCGAGAATTTTCCGAGTGAATTATTGTTACCTTGTACAAAAATTCTCTTACGATATTAAAAATTTAGTTAAAAAATTATGGTAAGAAAATCTCCTTTTTCTAATAAGTGATATCTATTTGAGTTCAATTTCTTAAATTATTAATGTCCAGTGTTATTAACCAATTCAGCTCAAGTTAATTTATTTTTCTTTTGCTTTCTTTCATTTGAAATACGATCTGTGAACATCACAATTCAATAAAAATTTAAATTGCATAGAATCATAATATTTTTGTATATATATATTGACTAATATAAATAGCTATTATTTTTAATCGGAAAGAGTAATTTATGTTAAAAGTGTGAATTTTTAATGAAAATTTAAGCTTTCTTTTATCGTAAATAGCGCATCAAAGGATGTACAACGATGGACAATTGAGAGTATAATTTTTATTAGATCCTTTGTAATTGAAGCACATAAAGAAAGAAAACCTTTTACTTTTAAATTAATAAATGACGCTATTCTAAATTAAGCCTTCATATTTTTTTTAAATTGCGCTTACATGTATTGATGTTGAAAATATCATTTTACTATGTTTAAATAGGTATCAAAGATAATTATCGCCGTAAGTGTTCATTCTTTGGCGCTATTTGAGTCATATTTCTTAATTTAAATTGCAAAGTGACTGAAAAACGTCACTGTCGACTCATCCGTTATTTTCTTTCCTTTACTGCTATTTTCTCTTGCGAGTGCCTCTATGTAATTTCATATGCGTATGTACACCTTTAACAATTTATCACTTTGTGTCTGGAGTTACGACTGCCTGTCTTCGCTGATGAGTTAGTAGCCATTGCCAAATGAAATGTTATTAAATGGATCTTTCAAGTAACCTTAAATACTCGGTATCAGCTAAATTCAACTGCTACATCTTCTTTAATTACTTTTCTTCATATTTTTACGTGTCTAATGGTACAATTATTATTATGATTTTTAGTAGATATAGTCATCGACGTATTATAATTTTTTGACTCAAGGATAATTAAAGGATTCGTAACAGCGTTATATTCATTCTGATTATTAGCTGAAGTGCCATTCGTTTAAAAGATCATTGTACAATTATTTATATGCTCATTGTTTTCATCTAAAAATGCGTTTATTTCTTTGCAGTTCATTTTTATAATGTAGTGTGTTAAAATGAATTATTAAAATGTTCTTCAATTATATAAATAATGAATTGCAGCGTGATTCAATTGTCAATCAATTTCTTTAAATTTGGATTACGATTTTCGTGAAGTTTCAAATTTTCAATCCACCCGAAGCTGTTAGTAATATTATTATGGAAACGTTAATTTTTTAATTGCGTATCACTGTCTGTAGCATAGAAATTGTAATTTACATTTTTGTTATTTTATCGTTTTTCATTCTTTTGTTTGGTTATTTTTAAAATTCTTTTTAGTGTTACATTAATAATTTTTTAAATAAATAATTTTTTAATCAATTTCTTTGTAATTATCAATTTTTTCTATCTCTTTAAACTTTATTTTTATTTATGCTTAGCATCGATCTTATTTGTAATTTTAAACATTGTACTATTACATTTATTATATTTCGTAAAATGTTTTATGTTCATATTTCGTTAAATTTTGTATTTTATTTATTTCATTTATATATCGTTAATTGCTCAATACTGATAAACTTTTATTAATATTGATTTTACGAATTTTATTATTGCTCAACTATTAAATTACGTTCATTATTACTCATATTACTATCTATAGTGTGCAGCACTTGAAATTAAAGTGAAATTAAGTGAAATGCTTAATGTATCTCTTTTTTATTTACAGGTTATGGAACAGATCTCGTGTGTTAGTAGGATTTCATTATTTTTAAATTGAATAATTTTTATTCTAGATATGGATAATATCATAGTAGTATTATTGATAAGGTCTGAAATATATTAGTTTAGCAACTAGTTTATGATTTATTATTTGATTTAAAATATTATCCGGAATACTTTATGCTTTTTTTTTATTTATCTTTGTGATACATATTTTTAATAATCACACATTAAGAGATAGTTTTTTTTTAAATGCTCTAAATTCCATGTCCTGTTCTATTATTGGTATAGATATATTTACCCTTTCAATTATTATCGTGTAGTGGTCCAAAAATATCTACACAAATGAGAATATAGCAATAATTGCTCAATTTCGTCGTAAGATACATCTTTCATTTCTTCCTGCTTCCTTATACTTTTCTTATAGTGATCAATGTTTATAAATACATATTTATACCGTTGACCCTCACACAATATATGGCCTTTTATTTATAAATTTAGTTTCTATGTCCTGCAATATAATTTCTTTAATACCTAAGAGACGCGTTTTTACATTATGTTTATTAATTTAATTGCACAAGTATACATTTATAAGTATAAGAGGACTTATAGTATGTGTAGTATATTGTATTATCGTACAAAATTATCTGAGGCTATTTATTTCCCTCTTTCACTATTGCTTATCTAAATCGCCGTACCTTTTACTATTATATAAAGATTCTATAATTGTTTTTTCTATTCTTTTTTTCTCTTTTTCTTTAAAATGTTCTACAATTCATTTTCTTATAAAGAGGCTGTCGATATTTTGTTTAAGTCGTTTATATGTAATTTATACGTTAATGTCAATAGATATTTTTATTAATTTAGATATATATATTTCATTTTATAATATAACTTGGCAGAGAATTATCTTTAAAATATTTCACTTGCTATTATAAATAAAGAATGAAATTCATCATGATTTTCTACGTGGCTTCAATTTATTGTAATATATTGGCTAATAATATTTGATTTTAATTTTCATAGTCTATCCACGAGTACTTACATCTATGACATTTTCGCTCCTAAAATTCAAATCCGTGGACTACATCTCTCTTATACAATATGAAGACGTGCCGTGAAATTATAATAGGGATCTCCCAAATGAATTAGCTTTATTAATAGTTAGATGTATTATATTTATAATTACATTGTTTATAAAATAGCTATTCAAGAATTATCATACAATATAATTATTAATATATTTAAAAAGGATATGAAATTACGAAATCCGGATGAAAAAAGTTTGTTAACCGTATTCTTGCCGAATAGAAAGATATCCTATATAAATGTAAGAATATGTTAATTTTTACGAGAAATTGTTCCAAGACTGTAATTGGCTACGGATAGTCGGATTATAAACACCACATTCGTTCTTTTATTTTTTCAATTTTTTGCCAAGTTATATTTTACATTTTAGATCCGGCGTTCGTAGAAAAATTCCGTATTCCATGGACATCGTTCTAGGATTGTCTTTTTGCAAGAAAACAAGAATGTAATATGAATTTTAAAAGTCATGCTGGTGAGAGCCGTTGATGCTGCATTACTGAATTAAATATTTATGTTTATTTGAAATAGTGACACAGTTGCTTTATTAATGCAAATGAAATCTCCGATCAATCTAGATAATTCACTTTTCTTTAATGTAATTCATAATCTTTTAAAAAGAAGTCTAGCATAGCAAGAATATTTTCCCCATAACAAAGATTGAGCAAGCAGATTTTTATATTTTAACATTTGATTGATAATAATAATTCTCTTTTGGACACAGCTTTCACACAGCACAACCACCTGATAATATTTAATGCATATAATATATTTTCTTGAACTTTGAATTATTCTCACTTTGTATAGTACTAATTTTTTCGATATTTTTTATTAAAAGGATTGTATCGTTTGTATTTTTAAGATTTCCGGTAAGTTCATTGTTGCCGGCAAATTTTTTGCAAAGTTTTTATAATAAAAAAAAAAAAAAAAAACCTGCAGTTATTCGATCCAAAGAACATTTATATTCTCTTCTATAATAATATAATCGGAATTTTCGTAAATGAAAAGTTACGACATCTATTGATGTTCGGTCATACATATGCACCTACGCACATATACACGCTCAATTCAAAGCATCGAACCATCTAAAATGTTCGGCGATTCTCAAAATATTACATTTAAATGATATTGTCCATTAGTATAACACAAAATTCATTTAAAGCCAACAATTCCCGACGATCCTATCTTTCACATATAATCATTTATAATCGTCATTAAGATGTTAGTTTAATTATATTAATTCGAATTTGGAGAATTCACGTGGCGTACTTTCTCTCCAAATATACATATCGCAATAAAGCAATAGAAGCAATGATTCTAAAATGACGTTCCCTCCCGTGCAAAATACTCGATGATTCTACGAGTGCAAAATAAGTAAGGCAGTAGAGGCGCTAAAGTAAGACAAAATCAATCACCTCGCGGATTAACGGCAATTTGTCCGGCACGCACTTCAAATCCAATTAAGCGCTCTCCATCATATTGCACGTCACTCTCGACTAAAATTAGAACATTTCCTGCCAAATGTCTCATCCGGGTGCACTCGCAACGGCAACTCCCCTCTATCTTATAAGACGACTATTTTGAGTTGGGGCCGCAGTTGCAGCTCGGCAGCATCCATCGATTTACGAGTCTTCTTATCGCGATTCCTGCATTTGCGCCTATCAATGTCTTGCAGGCCTACTTCGCGACCTCGCAGCGCCAAATCGACGTCTTCATCTGAGAATAGGGAAGAAAGAATATGGAGAAGCTTTGGAGCATCAGTCTTAGAAATGGAAAAAGATTCTACCGAGTGGGCTGAGCCGGTCATTACTACTTAAAGCTCGCAATTTACTTGTACCAATTACGCTAAGTAAATGGATCTGAGATTATTTGGATCTGACTTGGATTTATATTATTATTGTCGTTATTATTATTATTATTGCGTTGAATTTCATTGGCATATTTTAGGTCGTGGTGATATATTTTTATTTTCATTTAATGATGAATGATAGTGACGATTGATCGAGGTTTTAAATCGACTGTTTGACAAGATCGTTCCTGACATTTACAACAAATCTCATGATTTTGAAATAAATTGGCATACAGAAATATCAATCCCCCGAATAGTTAATAATTATGTTTATTTAATGAAAAATGCGTAATTATACAATGCTTAATGTATTGCACGATGAAACATAAAAACGTCTATTTAAGTAATGAGATTGAATTTTCAATGCAAAATATATGTCTACCTAAGAAATTTGTATTCGAGTGAAATTAGTCTGTATTATGATAATGAGATAGTTGCTAAATAGTATAAAGGCATCACTTATAAATAAGTAATTCACCGAATGGACTATCAAACCCTGACAAAAAATGCCAATATCTGCATACTTTATATACTGTAAATACTGTATTGCAAGACATTTTTAAGGAGTTTTGTACTATTTAGTAGTTTGCTAAAACTTTTTTTATGGAATAGAAATTAAAATATTTAAGATGATATGATTTTTTTTATTATTGGACAACTTTAGTTTAACCTTAAGACGTATCAGAGGTAAATATATCCAAATTTACGTCAACAACATTGAATTCGAATATAAAACAGAAAAGTGTTTAATCTTACGTTGTAAAACACTTAAAAATCGGATTAATAGTAAAGATGAATTGGGAAGTTTAAAAGCCAATGAATATTAAGATAACTTATAGTATCAAAAGTGAAATCGTAACTTGTAAAGGTAAATACTGATTGGTGTGTTTTTATTTCATGTCCTATCAAATGACTAATATTTCGTTATACACAATTTAAAAAATTATAATTTTTTCGATTCCCAATGGCTCATTTAATATCAATATTTATAACATAAAAGCTAGTGGTTGGCTTTCCTGATTTTAATTTTTATTTTACAATGGATATAGAGAAACTTGGCACAGCACTTGAGCAGTTCCCTTGAACTCTATGCCTCCGATCTAAAGACATTTTTGCTTCATTTGAGATTACGTCCTCGCATCAGTTCTTAAGGTGCCATCGTTTCTTCGTCGTCTCCTCTATCTTCTCGCTCATAATTATTTCTAATGGGATTAAGAGTCATTGTACCTGGCATCATACCAACGACATCTATTTCATTATCGCACGTAAAAATGCATAAATCCATGTCTCAATTCATCTTGATGCAGACACAGTTTAACCACTTTGACATCCATTCTTTCATAGGATTAATGATTATTAATGGACTTTTCTCAAGATACCTTTGACAAAAGCAGAAAAAACACTTTTTCTCCGCAACAGTAGATTAGTCGAAAATGCTCTATACTCTATGTAATTTTACATATAGTGAAACTCCAAAAAAAAAAAACTCTATGAAATTCCAAGACTGAACGTACTTTCAAACTAGCGGGATCATTAATACCAAGTATATAACAAGTATCGACTTCATTGAATTTAAACTTCAATCAAAGCTAATTAATACCAATAATGCTGGGAAAGTTAATAATATAATGTAATTTGGAGGAAGGACGTGTAGCACATCTTGGCGTCGCTCAGAGCAGTTGATGATTACATTGCGTTCGGCGTTAACGCACGTGACCCCCTACGTGTCTAGCAGTCCATCTCCCTTTGGAGTTATTTTGCCAGCACTAGTAGGACATATAAACTTCCTCTCATCCCTCAGCCCCGCACTCTCGTTACCTTTATCGGCCATTCCATCCGACTCGATTTTCATTTGAAAGAACCATTTGCGTCCCGGTGTAACCAAATCAACCGGGATCACTAGAGATCTTTTCCTTAGCCGCTTTAGTTAGTCGGCCAAGACTCCGTCAGCGAGTAATAAGTAATGGTAAGCTAAACCTCCCGGCGAATGCTCATCATTTCGTTTACCAATAAGTGCAAGAAGACGGTCGATTGTGAATAAATGCTTGGGCTAGATGAGCCTGCGACGTCTATATTGTCTTTGCTAATACGCAGTTTGATCCCTTTTGGCTTCCAACAGCAGATTGTCATATAAGTTATTCTCCGTTCAAGCTTAATTTCTCTCGATTATTTCATTCATTTTCATTTCATTTTGCACTAATTATATTTCCTCCTTAAATATTCATCGGTGGAGCAATTAAATACGAGATTAATTGAATTTTTTTTTATCATCATTTACCCGAGTTCAATTGGATTGGTTTAACAGCTTAATAGAAACAATATCTTAAGTAAATTTCAGTTACAGTTAAATATCAAAGTTTTTCCAAATTCTGGTATGGAATTTTAAAAATTTTGAAAAAATTGTGAAAAAGAATCAACAGATTTCACAAGCCTTGAAACACATACGTCGATTAGTCCGTATTTGTTATAAAATATATTTATGATGCTTGCAGTATTTATAGTTTTTGTAGTGTAAAACGTAAGATTAAGCAATGGTTTCATTCGTGATAATTTGCATTAAATAGTTAGCTATGCTAATGATATGAAAGAGTATTTTTTGGAAAAAAAATTTTCTCTTATTAAAGCTATGTAAATACTTTAAATACTTAGTAAGCTATCTCGTAAGCATTCTAGATTACGGATTACAGAACGCTGTATAATAATATTTTGTCATACAGAGCCTGCGTGTAATATTTAGCCTCAAATATATGAATATTAATTTTATTATTTTTTCCCATGAGTTTGGTGGAGATATAAATTCTATAAAAGCCCAATTGGTAAAGAATTTTCGGAAAACTTATTCATTCTTCTACGTACGACTTTAAATTAAAAAGTTTGGTAGCCTTTTAAGATATACTTATAAAATGAAATGGACATTGATTGCATGCACTAATTCATTGCATATTAGCGATAAAAGAGTGTATTAATTAAAAATACAGGATTCGTGATGTACATATATATATATGTGTGTGTGTGTGTGCATGTGCGCGTGCATGCACGTACGTGTACGTATGCATATGCTTTGCGGAGAAATCGTGTCTATTAGTATATGATTAAATCATTAAAAATAACAGATTTAGAACGTTTAAGAACTGGCACAAATAACTCCAGGCTTCGTTTATTTGCATATCTCTTCTCGAGCGTCGCGCGCCTCGATAAGAGTGAGAGAGACCGTGACGAATGGTCGTAAGAAAGTTGGATAGAAGAAAAAAAAAAAAAGGCAACAGATGAGAGAGAAATCCAAGCCGATAAATATTATTTATCAAGATGATAAATATTGCAATGCTAAAAGTAAGCATATAAATTTAACGGCCCAATTAATGGAATTGAATATTTAATCGGGAATCGCTTCGTTACTGCTCGCTCGCGCCTCGTAATTGTAAATGATCTCCAAAATGCTTTAACGAGCAGCTTTATCGTTATAAATAATGATCAGCGAACAAGCGACTTTAACAACAATACGCACCGACTCGCGGGGACGAGAAAAATTTCGTATTTGCCGACGGCCAGATGCACAAAATCAATATCTCGCCCCACGTAATTAGCAAATCTCACCTGCGATCGTTCAACGGCGCTGCACCGTCTCTAATTATCTAATTGCAAGGAGCCGAGGTAGCCGACGTAGCCGCCAATCCGACCTCGTCACATCAAGCGAACGCGGCCGGCTAACGTCGGATACGTGTGGATGTGACGCCCTCGGTTGTGCGGCGCTCCTTAGCCAGGGTGCCGGCTACTCGCGAGAGCCAAGTAGCCGCGTCCGGCCGGGGCCGCGAAGGCCGATTTCGCCCTCGTCGCCGAGGAGGCGTCGCGGCGCCAGTCGTGCGCGCGCATCCCCCCGGCGTCGGCCTCGGGGCTTCGCGGCAACGTGCGCCGACTCGCTCGCCTCAGTACGTGGCCGCGCGCTCCTCGGCACCCATCTCCGAAGCTCGCGAGGGTTATCGTCCAGGTGGCCGGCGATGAGCCCGCGAGGGCCGTGAGTGATAGTGAGGCGCCACAGGTGGCCGCGCACGCCCGTCTCTCGGACCGACGCCGTCCTTCATCTCGGGATGAGCACGCGGTAGGGAGCCGCGAGGGGGGAGGGCCACCTTCAGGTGCCAGAAGGTAGGTGAGAGCTGCCGCTGGACATCCTGGTAGCTCTGTCGGTCGGCCCTTGACGAGCTACGCTCAAGGACGGCCACGGCACGGCACGGCACGGCATCGAGCTTGCCTTGCCAGCCGATTATAATGCCTCCGATTGCCCTCCTTCGCCCCTCTTATTGGTCACTTGGACTTGGCACTGCCGCGGAGGAAGGTCGCGGGCATTATAACTAATGATATGAAATACCTTTGGGGCTGATAAATCATCATTGGTATTGTAATGTCGAGCACAGCTAATGCCATTCCCATAAATTAGAGGGACTTTTCACAATATTGCCACTATTCTTCTTCCTCGTTCCTAATGTTCGATCGGTATCGATGAATTTACGCGAAGGTATATCGGCTAGTTTTGTGGCTCCTGTCCACGAGACCACCGACGTCCCTTGCTCATTTAATTCCTCTTTGACGAATGCTTGTCGATCGAGAAACATAGTTAAAAAAATCCGTCCGAACTAATCAGAGCTGAAGATAAAACTTTCCCCGAGCAATGTGCCATTTGTCATCGCAATTTTACGTTTGACCATTTTCACGATAAAATAATGTTCATCGGATTCTTGAATAAAGCTTCAAGAGAGACGATGCAATTTTTTTAAAACGTATCTACTTCTTAACAAAGAGGTCGTTTGCTGTGACGATGGTGAATGACAGCATTGGGAAACGACAGAATGTAATAGCTGCACTAATGCAATCTCAATAGTCCTTCGACTTTTATACTTTTACACGGAAAGAAATCGTACGACGATTTCAAGCAAACTTGGACTGACTTTGGAGCTCAAGTTTGTGGAACAGATCGATATTTGAGAAGAATTCTCACCGACAATGCCCATTAAAATCCATTTATAAATTTCATGGTTTTTTTCTTAACTCTCTGTTTAAATTTCTCTTAAGTTAATCGTTTATTTGGCTGTCGCATTATGTGAAATTTTGGCGTATTTCCTTCCCTTCGCTTAAAACAACCCGAGATATTGTAAATACAAATTATTTTTATTTTCCATTTATATTTTACACAATCGTATAATATATCGTACGTAGTTCGTATTTTTTATGTTGACAATGCAATGGATACTATATGTCAAAAATTAACTAATTAAACTGGAAAATAATATAATGGATTTCAATTCATTTTTAATTGATTTTCAATTATCACGAAGAAGTATATAATTTACCAGCTATCAAGTACATGTATTGAAATGTATAAGTATATACGTTTAAGTATTATTATATACGGTTAGGATAATAAAATGTTTTATCAATAAAATGATTACAATAATAAAAGTATAATAATAATGTATATTTCCACGGGTTTTACTATATACAATAATAATAATTTAATTTATAACACACGACTTGATTATCTGGCTATATTTTTAACACTTGTCTGTAAAAACTCTTCCATCTTTATCACATTTACATAGATTGACTAAACTATTTTATGAAATAATAATTTTTGTTAGAATATATTTTTAGAATATATTCAAGTAGTCATAAGCTAGAGAATTACGAGCAAAGAAGAAAAATAAAAATCATTTACATCAGTTGAATACGAGCTCTAAATAATGCTAAATGTATAATTTTTTAAATAATCACTGTTTAATCTCAGCCACTTTAGTAAAAACTACAATGTGCTTTATTATTATATTATATTATATAGTAGAAAAGCTAATTATACAGAGTGGAATATTAATAATATTATGGTTTTATAAATGGTGTATAAAATAAAAGTTTTTTTCGTATAAATTGTATGAAATATTATATTCATAGACTCACAATGTCATATTTATTATTATACTTTAGTAAATTCAACAATTATGTAATGTAAATTTTCAATAATTAAAATTGCATTAAACAATTACTTGGTAATCCGTTGAAAGAATTACGCTATAAGAAGTCACTCAATTTTGTACAAATTGCCTAAATTTTAATTACCAATATTCTAAACAAAAATGAGAAAAAAAGACGGAAATGTAATATAGCATAATTATGAAATAACACTTTCATTAAACGAAATAGTTGAAATGTTTATACAAATTTTTAGGGTTTTCTTTGAAATTTATCATTTACTAGCTTCATTTGAAAAGCAATAAATTACATTTTAAATTATATTATATTTACTTTAATAAAGTGTTAACAAAATATTTTGTTTCTCATATAAAAGCTGAGATAAATGTTCCAATAATATTATCAAAACATAATACATATATTGTTTTATTATTTTATGCATGAAATTGAAATTAAAAGAAATCTTTAATAATTTAGTTTCAGATCAGATTTAGATTTATTTAACAGATAAAGTTACTATTTTCCTATAATTTTTATGAAGTAGTAATGAAACTTATTATAATGACTTATTATACCGTTAAATTATTATTATTATTATATTCTTTTTATGTAGTCAATTTTGGTTAAAATTTTTGGAGAATTAAGATATTTCAAAGTTTATTTCTTTAATTGCTCTTCGTATCAAAGGTACATAAACTTATAAGGGAATAGAAAATTTAATTTACACAAATTCAATAGTACAATTACAATAATATTGAATTCAATCTGTTGATTATATGAGAACATTTATAAATATTTATGATTAATTAAAATTGCACTTTGATTTAAAATAGTTATTAAAATTCATCGATTAATGACTTATTAAAGATCTATACTGCCTTAATCGAATTATCTTTCCTCTGAATTCTAATTAGCAATATAAGATTATTAATCGTATCGACAGGAACGGCAACTATAATACGTAAGTTACAAACTACAGTGAAATAAATTATTACTATTATAGTTACATCCAAAGGTCAACCGTACATTTTTCGTGTTGCACACGAATGATTTCAGAATAAAGTTTGAACCTATTTTATATTTTTTTTTTTCTTATGTCTTTCTTATAAAATCTTCATTTAGAGTTAATTATATTTATTTATCGATTAAAAAAACATATTGTTTTATCTTATAAATTATATAATATTATATTACAATTTAGTGTCAATAAATTTTAGAAAAAGTTCACGAACCAAGTATGCTAAGTAACAAAAAATGTAAAAATCATTTATTATATTTTTTCTATCAACTGCCCTTGACTTTTGGTTTTCCTTTCTAAATAATATGCTTAATTGTTTACGATTATTAAATTTCTATTGAAATCTATAACACGAATTATTAGAATAAATTTTCCCTCTTTAATTTTGCCTAAATATATCTAAATACATAGAATACAATAAGCTTCTCATTTATTTTCATTTCATTAGACTCGTTAGCGTTATTCTTTATTATAAAAATAATTCGATGCATATTATTCTCGTTGCAATATTTTTGTTATTGCAAACATTATTGTGGAAAACAATTGAATTGAATGTGAGATCTTTGATTTTATTCCCTTACATTTACGCCCTGGTGTTTACATTTACGAAAATATTTGCTGAGAGGAGCACAGTAATTCGGTGCTTTAAAGCAAGATTTCATTCAGATACTGCCAATGGCAATAATAAAAAGTCCAGTGTTTAAGATTACCGGATTTTGCGAATTTAGAGCAACTGCATCTAAGAGAACTCCTCATTTAACTGAGAAAGAAATTAGACTTTATACTTCCGTCGTTATAAACTTATTACTTGTAAAATAGCGTTTTCGAGACTTTTACAATGTGAATGAATCCAAGTCTCATCGAACACGATACGTTATAAATTAATTCTTTATTAAAAGCATAATTTCATTTTAATAGAACACTGTAATCGCTCAGTTTAGAGTAAACGGTATATTTATCTTGTATGGCAAGAGCTTATTACGTAGTAGTTTGGTAGAGTTAGCCGAGTAAATGGCTTACCATTAAATAAGAATACAAAATGGCGAATTTCCATTGAGAGTGAAAATAATTAATTAACAGAATAGACTTGTAGGATTCATTGAATTGGCGATATTCGCAAATAATTTTAATAACGTTCGTCGAAACATTAACCTAAGTTATTAACAAAAAAAAATTGAGAGACTGGTGGATAAATCTTGAAATGTAATATAAAAATTAACGATTTAAAATATATTTTCGTTTTATTGCATGATTTATATAATCAGCATATACTTTTTAATTAAGTTATTAATTTTCTTTTGAGAAAACGACAAAATATTTAAAAGTCAATTCATTCACGAAGAATAACAAATTTATTTTACAATAGCTTACGCTTAATTATTATCTAAAGGTGCGTGCAAATTAAAGAATATGGAGCTTCGCTGTCATCGCGATGAATAATGATACGTGAACATTTAAACTGACGATTTACAGAAAAATTTTAGAATCATCTTTTACATTAACTATGTGGACTAATCATCGAGGCCTGGATATTATTTATCCATGTTTTTTATCAAATATCCTCTGCCAACTCAATCGAATTATGGAGGGAAAACTCAGTGCCGAGCGTGCGTGCTAATATAAAAGATGAAAGGCACCGAGGGTCAAGGATTATTCGAATAACATAAATTTTAAAGCTTTTAATTCTCATCAATTCGTAATCACCGGAGTCTATGCCAGTCAAGAAAAGTATTTACCGTGTACTCCTTAACTGTGCCAAGAGTAAAAAAAAGAAACGCCTATTAGCCAATTTGAACACACTGTACAATACTATTCTGGTGGTTTCGATTTTTTACGAAAAAGTTCACGTGATCAGGGCCACATACCACGATAGACCATCCAATTAGTCCTGCGCTCGATGCGCTCCGGTGCATATGCGACTGCATAACTACGCACATAACTTTTCCAACATTATCGAATTTTTTAAAAAGGCAAGCATGCAAAAAGGGGTATATATAATACCTGTGTACGTGGATTATATGGTTTGGTGTGAATTATAGACAAGTTTTTGTTTCGAATATACGTATTGAGAGTCTGCGCGTTTGCTGGCCGGCAGCGTTGCCTTAAAATTTACGACCATAAGTCTATCCACCGCTCGATATCGAACCGAGATAAATTCATTCACGCTTCGAAGGTGAGATAAAGCTAGAAAATTCTATGCTACAACAATGACTGTGTATTAATTGGTGTAGGCGATTCTGTGCAAATGCTCCTGCAATGCCAACAAATTCCGCGTAATTAGTTCAGCTCAAGAGTAACATTCTTTAATGCTTGGCTATAATTTACGCGGTAGTTAATGACGTTTCAAAGATTACTTTTACAAAAGAGCTTCATTGCAAAATATTATGCTTTGATTTTTAATGAATTTACTGATTAATAATCGCATGATTTGAAGGCCGGTCTGCGCTCAGTATTGGGAGCAGAGCGACAGAGAGGATTGGGATTTTTGAGACGACTGATCAATTTTCACCGCAAAAACTTTAACAAATTGTTCCAAGGAAGGACAATTTTAATACGTTTTAATATTAATAGACAGCGTCTCAATAAACTTGGATTAATGTTTGAAATCAGACGAGCAATATCCATTACAAAAAAAAAAAGCACATAATTATAAGCCATATTTAGAATTTTTAATTTATTGAAATCAATCACGGCACCTTCCAACTAATGAAAAATTAAAACAAAAAACTTTTATTTAATTCAAATGTAAATTCAATAAAGTATAAACATTACCGATTATTTATTCATAATTTTTTAACACAGATTCATTTTAATAATGTACTTGAATTACTAATGCACGCTGTATGGCTTGTGATATTTCGTTATTAAAATTCGAATAGCTGCTTGCTGGTAAATTAATTAGAACAACATAATTTAATTTACGATCACAAATTATCGAAAAGATCGATTAGATTTTTAAAGTTATAGAAGCATATATTATATATATTATAGATGTGCAAATCTTTACGTTGTATATACAATATAATGTAATGTAACATGACGCACATACGCCTTTAAATTTTTCAAATTTATATGAATAGGAAGCAAAATATATGTTTATTAAAATAGATTATAAAAGCATTTTCCTGTATATTTAGAGTTTATTTATATTCAAGGTTTTTATCATTCATATTCATAGCATATTTATCTATTTAGAAACTACGCGATATGATTTGTGATATTTATATATGATAATAAACAATTAATACACAACTGTTAAGTTTTATGGCAATTCGATAGCTTATATACAAATAAAAACGACGACTCGGGTGAACAATACATAATTTTACAGTATTACAGTTGTATTATTTTTCACCTATTTTAACTACTATTACATTATTAATTTTACCTACATTCTTTCTTATTTTGAATTGACATAACTACAGATTTTTAACAAATATGCATTAATATTCCACAACAATTTTTACTTAATCCAGCATATTAAATATTTTATTTTATAAATAAATATTTTTACTCTTTTTTTATTTTATAAATGCTATGTAAGTTTACCAAATTGATGAAATAATTGAATTATTTTGAATGAAGAGATAATTGCATGAATAATATTTTTAGATATAATTTTCAATTTCAAATCTAATTTAAATTTTATAAATAATAGCAGAAAAAATATATTTTTAATAATATAAAAAAAATGCTCTCTTACTGCATTAATTTTTAACTCTATGCAAATCATATAACAATTATTACTAAATCCACGGATTATTTACTTCTCAATTAGCGAATGAAAGTTAAAAGAAACTTTATTATCAAGTGCAGTATAATAATATTAAGGAATCATTGTAGTTTCTAGATTCAATAAATAATAAATAATAAATGATGTTCAACTTTCACTTGGCAACATATACATTTTCATAGTATTAAATTGAATTCTCAATGCAAAGGGTATTGGAACTATATTTTTAAAATTATAAATATAGAATTATACAAGCTTTAAAAATTGATTGATCGCAATATGTAAATTAATGTTAATATTATATGATTTTTATAGTAATATTATGGGAACATCGATGCATTATAAATTTTTACGTTTTATTGGATCAAAATAATTTTACACTACAGTTTTATATGATATATATATAAAAAATATATTTTCATTTAACCATAAAATTGTTGATTAATATATTTATATTTGAATTCATTCTTGACGTATATTTTAAATATTCTTCTATTTTTGTACCCTTAATGCATATATGTTTAATTATAATATAGAAATAAATAAAATGTATTAATTGTTTACTTATTTACATTACTACATGTGATACATGTAGTATAAAAAATAAAATATTGATTGCATGATTTGAAATAACCTATTACATATACAACGGTCTTAGATTAAGTGATAAAAAATAATAATGCAGTTTGATATACATAAATATTACGTTATATTCGACATACATTTGTTAACTACAAATTATACAATGCACCCGTACTTTTCAAATTTATAGTTTAATAATAATTATGAAATAAAATAATCTTATTTTTAATTAATTTATTCAATAAAATCTTATATCCTAGTAATTTTATTAATAATAATGATATTAATTATTACTATAATATAGAAGGAGCTTGAAAAAAAATGAAGGAAGAAAGGTAGATAATAATAAACTCAAATTTGTACTAATAATTTATTTCTTGTTTTCTGGTTGTTTTATATTAAACTTGATTACTATACTATTAGTTGATTTAAATTAACTTATCATTCATTGTTAATTCTACAAATTTTCAGTTCACAATTTCTCAATTATAGAATGTCTCGCTCAATTCTTATTTAGCTTTCTCTTGTCCTATAACAATTTTCAAGTATATAAAATATTTTAAGTTTTATAGGTATGGCAATTTCATAATTTGCAAAATACTTTTTAATGTTGTCTAAGAAATTAGAAATTAAAATGTCCATGTTCTATAATTAATTGTGATGAAATCGTTAAAAGAAAAATGATTGCAAAACTATTAATGATAATATATCGATATATTAATCTTCTCTCTACGTCATGCGTTTAAAATACTTTGGCATTCTATGATTTGACCTCTATGGAAATAATACTTCTATAGAGAAATGGGAGATAAGAAAATAGTACTTCAACAAATACACATCACAGATACATAGATCATTCCCAGTGCTACGTAATCGTCTCTAACTGACTCTCGAGAATCGAAATTTAATTTATAGAATGTTCAAGACTCCCAGCCCAAGACTACATTATTCATACACCATTTCTCGCAGTATAACTTTTTGTATACACGCAGCCATATCAACAATATCGGTATGGAATCGATAATGCTCACATATTGTCCAATGCCGTTATCCTATCTGCGAGAGCTTTTGGATTAGCCATAAATTACAAGAGCGCAGGTGTTAGTCATTTAAGGGCTTAATAGGAGGAATTATTAGATAGGGAGAAGAAGATGAGATTGTACATTTTTTTGGAGGGTAATTTATGTATATTGTGAGATGTCAACTTTATACTGAATTCACCTGTTCATGATGGATCGAGAAAAAGAAAGTAGACAGTACATTATGTGAATCTGCGATTTGCAACAGAATCTACGCATCTATCGAAACTAATTTTTATTTACCACTAGATTTTTAATGCTAAAATCTGAATAAATTTTACGCTTTAAATTAATTAGAGCTTTTAATTTCTATGTAGTTTAAAAATATTTCATATGTAGAATTATGTATTGTGTACTTCTATGATTGAAAAGTAAAAATGGACTTTATAAGAATCAATAGAAAATTATTTCATTGGATCATTAATAAATAAATTGACACAACGGGTATAATATAAATATATTTTTATACAATCTAAATATTTAATTACGCGACGTGCTTTAACTCGGCACAATGATAATATTTTTGAAATATTAGTTGAAATATAAGCACACGTAGTCTAGATAATATAATATAATTGGTCGGGATTATATATATGGTATTTAATAATTTTAAAGCCTTTAAAATTAAATCGCTACTTTTATAAATATTATTCATATAATTGATCAATTAATTGCAAATAATTAAAAATTAATAATTATTTATTAATTCAGGTCAGTTTATCCAAACATTACTCGCAATGATATTGATCGGAATTGCATATTTATTAAATAATTGTACAGCTTTCTGGACTACATTGTTAACTTTGTTATATTCATATAATCAATCAATTAATTAATTAATTAAAGGTAATAAAATATTAATAATTATATATTAATCCTAGCCAATATCTTAAAACGTAATGAAATTTTAACCTTAATCTATAACAATTCTGTTGGAAAATTCAACTGTCTATACATTAATTTATTAATTCGTCACCAAGGGACGTACAGACTTTATAAAACAAACTTAAAATATTCACTTATTTAAATAAGAATAGACGTTGTTGACGATATCTTTGTAAAGCAGACCTATGCTCGTATCATTTATCCGTCATGTCCTATTTATCAGTAACTAATCTTCTGCCCAAGACAGAGATGAACAAGTACCCAACCATAGTAATTAATTTAACTGAATTAATTATATAGTTTGCTGAGATTACTGTGAATTTTAAGTAAAATATATAAAGATCTACTGTCCTGTTATGTATAATTCTTATCAACGTTTAAATGTTTAACGCAATAACTAAGCTATGTATTTTATTTGCTATTCTTTATAATTCTGTTCTTTTTAAATTTTCATTAGCTTATTTTTTAAATTATTTTATATTGATTTACATTATTTTGATGTTTAATTGATATATAAATGTATAAATTCAATGTCATTTATAATTTTTATACTGGAATGATAATTGCTGTATTGTTTTTAAATTACGTACACATGTCACTAATTTCATTTTCATTTATTTAATATGAAAATTAATTCTTAATAACTTTGTTTACTTAATCCAGGCTACAATATATATATATCTAAGGACTAATTCAAAAATCTAATAAATATATACATATATGTCTCGTTATTGCTCACTAAACAATAATACGCGATTCTTAGTTTTGTTCTCTTAAATATGTGAGAATTAATCTGCAGGAAAAATTTTCTTTTGTCTAAAGTTTATGAAACTAATTTTATATTACTATAGGCAATTGTATATAAAGTTAGAAATTCAAAGTTATTGCATTTTAAATGAAATTATCTCTCATCCGCGAGAGGCAATCTTTTTGTTATGTGAAAATGTAATCATTGCACCCAGTCGTATTAGAAGACTTTGAATTTCATCAAATCTTACGAGCCCTTTTGTTCATTGCTTGAATCTTCAAGTTTAAACAGGTATATGAGTGTATAAAAACTTGGAATTCTTATTTCTTATATAGAACACCTTTATATTTGAATTTTTATAAAAATAAAGTTAAAGGTCCGCTAAATCATAATCAAAAATTAATATTTTGTAATACTATTACAATACTATTACAATACACTCTCTACATTTGCTTACAATCTTATATATAATTTATTATTTGCTTTGAAATTTATTATTTTTAAATTTTATATACTTTTTTTATCGTACACCTTTATTAACTGCAAGAAATATTATTTCTATTTTACATTAAAGCATCTAATTGAGAAAACGAAATAAAAAGGTAATTCGAATGGAAATTCAAGATTAAAATCCTTCTTAATTATTAAAATCTTGTCGTAATAAAACAATGTAATATAGAAAACATTATAGATATTTATTAGCGATTATTTTATTGGTTTGTTGTGAAAAAATCTCTTCAAATTTAATATATATATGGCCAATTCTATCTTAATTTAGGAATATACATCGTATATTTATTACTTTATGCTATTTAAATTTATTATTATTTAAATTTTACATATGCTTTTATATTTACATACCTATTCAAATTGCATAATTTTGAATCTTGTAATTATTTATAAATTCTACAAATCTGTTAGTATGAGGATTAATTAATTAAACATTAGTTTTAATTTTAATTTTATTTGAAAAATGACTACATTATTATTGACTTTTTAACTAAATGTTATTATATTAATATTAAATATAATATTCAGTTAATAAATATGCATAATAAGCTTATGATTATTTTATATAATACTGTACTTAGTTTATGTTAAAATTTTTTAATTATACAAAATTAAATTCATTTTAATTTTTGATATTTTAATACTTATACCAATAGATATGATATTCACGTACATTTTAAAAAATATTGTGAATGTACAAATTAAATAATTAAAATTTATAATTAGGAATTTCATAAGATGATTAAATCGTTACATTAAAATAATAAAACACATTGTTTTACTACTGTTATAATTGCTACTCGATCTAACAAAGTTTACAAAAATGTTAATTAAATATTCTTTTAATTAAGAAGCATTAGAAATTACAAATTGTATATTATACTAATTGTATATATATCATATAACGCTTATTTTTATAATGTGATCATATTTCATATGGCAACATAAATTAGTTGATTTAAAGGACAATTGGATGATAGTTTAATGAAATTAAAACTAATGTATACCAAGTATTTTTTTTTTTAAGTTTTCCTAAACGTTACAGTCTAAAATAATATTTGATCAGAAAAGAATATCAATTGGTTAACTATTGGAAATTAATGAAAACAATTTTTATTGTCTTATTTCTATCATCCACTCAACTTCCCTAAATTTCCTGCTGTGCTTGAATTTCTATTGTAAGTGACTGAATTATAGTAGTTAGTGGATATGGTTTTTTTTTTTTTTTTGACTAAATTCAGATCACTCCCTCCTTACGTCAGAGTTTAGCCTGAGAACCCAAAATTCAATTCCTTCTCTCTGGATTTACAGCAACAATTCCAATAAAGAAAGAAGTATATATTCTTTATAGGAACTATCTAAAGTATATTTGAACACTTACGTATCTAATTCACAAATCTTATTACTTTTCATTATTGTTTAAAACTCTTTTCATCTCCTTAATGAGAATGAGCGCTCAAAACAGAGAGGAAAATGGAAAAAGACTGTAAAATAGCAGAGCTTTATTGAGAAATCAATAGGGAAGACTTCAATAAATAACTCAACATTGATTCGTTGACAGGCTATGAGTAAGTTGCACGCCATACTCCGTGAATCGGAAAATAAGGAGTTGAAGGGGAACCGTAATTTCCGAGATCCCGGCCTGTGCCCTACACCATTGAGTAAACGTCGTCTTCTTCAGCCAAGTCGAGTGTGAAACGCCAGATTAGATGGAGGAGGGTTTTTACACGTGCGCGCGCAACCCCGAGTGTAAAGTACTCGTGCACAGGTCGTCGTGAAATGAAGCGGGCGCGCGCGCGCGCGCGCGCGCGCGTGTGTGTGTTTTTGTTGGTACGCTTCTTGACTGACGACACACCATTAGGAGAGACTCTTTTTTGAGAGATTAAGCAGAATCTTTGGGAAGAGTTGCGGGTAAGAGACAAAAGAAAGTAAGGGAAAAGGAATAAGATAACAATCGTAAAATACACACGAACGAATAGATATATATATATATATATATATATATAGAGAGAGAGAGAGAGAGAGAGAGTAACGCGTGGAAAGAAAAATGTCGAAACGAGCAGATGAGAGAGTAGTACAATAAGAGTGCCTTTTCGATTTCTCAGAGAGCATCTCAACTGACTGCACTAATAAAAAATCTTTTTCATAATATAGATAGAATATAAATGCTGAGTATATATTACGTGTACATATTATAAGATCGTGATAATCTTTACAATCGTTGATTATAAATTTTGAAATCTTTTAATCTTCATAGTAGCATCATCGTTTAAAATGAAATGAATAATTAATATTACATTAACAAATCGAACAATTAGAAGTGTTAGCTTTCGTTCAACTAAACACGAGTGAAATATTTTACATCCGACAGATATTCTCGTTCTCGGAATACAGCATCTAACGATGATGAATACAATTTGTCAGCTTGAGAAAAAGTAACATTTGGGATGTTAAATTTGATGTAGACGATATTATTCTGAAGTTATAAAAATTGCTAACTGTCTAGATATTTCTTTCAACGCGTCAGCACTCATCTATATTAGAAGAAATCAAATAACAGAAAAAAAATAAGAAAAATTCATCCGTAATCTATTTGTAACGTGTTCCAAGGTTTTTAACACACTTTTTATCTTCTTTATATATCGTTATTCTTGTCTCTACCTTGTTCTTTAGATTATTCTTATTTGGAAAAGAATCATCAAGTCCTTTTCACGCTATTCCTATTAACTCAAGATTATATTAAATAATAAAAGTTCATTTGATTTTGTATCTCGTCAGAATACAACTTTGCATATACTTATAAGAATAAATCTTATACAACAACTGTTTTGCATTATAAGCCACATCATAAGTGACCTTCACGCAGCATTCGTAAGCAATTAGCAATTACAGTATTCGTCTTTATGTTTAATTTGCAATTGGATGCACTATTTGTCTTTCACTATTACATAGCTTCACTTCTTTATTATATAGCTTTATTATATGTATTTCCTTATACGATTATATCATTTATCGCATAATTTAAAATGCACTTTGCACAAAGTGACAATTTCACAAAGTGAACTTCATACTTAAGCAATTCAATAATAATGTAAGCAAATGTATTATTTATCATTAGCATTGCGTGTAGTAGCTCAACGATTAAACGCGGACAAGGGAAATTGAATTTATCGAGGCGGAGTAAAATGCTTTGAAATATCGTCGAATAAATAATACCACCGATTTCCGTAAGCATATGGAACAAATTTGTAATCCCTTCTTTGTTTGTATCCTCCCTTCGCATGCGTATTCACTCTACTCAGACGCCGCCTTTTATTCCCCCAACTCCACACCCCCCCGCCACCACCGCCCCCCCAGCAGTTCTCTTAAGATACTCCAACCTCCTTACCCTTACGCTTACCTCAGTACCTCGGGCTTATACGGAATTTACGGTGATGTCACATACATCGTCCAATTCCATGCTACGACAGTCGATCGATGCCTGACTTTTAAACTCAGTCGGCGCACCCCTGGCGAAGGCACATCGTTGCTCTCTTTTTTGTTCTCGTTCTTTCGCGATTGTCTGAAAATGTATGAACTCGCCAATGGACGAGGCAGAATGCAACTGTTCGTTACTGCGAATCTCCCATCTTCTTATGTACTTTTGATCTCGGTACTCTGGGCTGTCATTGCCGAAGATTTTACATTGGATTTTAAAACAAATAGAGTGGACTCTTTCTGCTTTTTGAAAAATCTTTATTTACTTCTGTGACTGAATGCTGCGCGGTTGCTTTTAGTCATAATAAGTTCAAGAACTCTATTAGTGTCGCTTAAAGTATTTTTATGACTTGGAGTATTTGCCATTGTTGTAATATTTTAGTGTAATATTTTTATTTTATCTACACTTGAATGAACAATAATTCTTCTGATTTTTCAACGAATATATATATAATTTTAAATATTACAAGAAACTTTAATGCGTGTGTATATATATATAAACAAGCTTTTAAAATACGAAATAAATTGGAAAATTAAAAAATTTATACGTATTCATTGTCCTAAAATTTTTCCATTCAATCTCTTCGTCTAATGAAAGTTTGCTGATATAATTAAAAATGAAAAAAACTTAGTCTATACTCATAGCAATTAAAAATAAAACGATTCATTAAGAAGCTGAATTCATCAAGTGGCCTTCGATAAAGTCTTTGAGCAGTTAAAAAGTACATTACATTATAGTAAGTACGGGGTGTTTGAAGATGTTACACGAACCTGAGGTATTGGTAATACATTTTTTTAAGTACAATTAATGAATGATAATAGTATATTTACGATAATTATGGTGATAAATTTGCTAAAATATGTTCTGTAATATAGTTTTTATATTACATTAATTTGATTTTTGTTTTTCATTTTAAGATGTTTGAGCTAATAAAGATAGAAAAAAAAAATATATATATATATATTTGCATAAATGCATTTATTCTTTAAGGTTTAAATACTTTTTCATTAATTATTATAATATGTTCTTGGCTATAAAAATATTATAAAAATAAAAATATTTTCATCTTATTAGAAAAATATTGTTTTTTATTCATTTATTTATTATTCCATTATCCCTTCATTTTTGCTTAACTCGTTACTAATATCGATAAACTGACATATCCAACTTTCGTAAGTCATTTTAAGGATGTAATTATGAACGTTTTTTCTATTATTTTACGAGTTACTCCTTTTTTCCCGCACCGTTATACCCTCACTCATTTTTTTCTTCATCGGTTTTGTTTAAGTAACTATACCATAAGTGTGGGCATGATTCTTTTATTATTTTTCTTGACTAGAAATTATTTTAAAAAAATGATATAATTTATTTAATATTGTGATGTGTGCAAAATTAAATTTTTGGTTAGTGTCAGGAAAAATTGTAACGAGTAAGCAATTGTAGGTTATTTTTGCAATAGAAGTGAATATAACAAGAAAATTTGTACATGAAAATATAATATCTTTAAAGATATTTTATCGGTAGTATCAATCCTCTACAAAGAAATATAATTATAGAATTATTTCTTAAAATTAATTCATTCGAAATATTCAGTAGAGATTTATATATTGAGAGATTTACTCGTGTTAAATTTAATCAATAAGCATTGCTGTCAATCATTTTTTAGACAAAGACTGACATACACTTAGGATTAAATCGTTGATACATGCTAATTCTCTATTGCGTACCTTAGTCTAAACATTTATGTGCATTCGCTTTGAGGGAATATACGGCACTTCCCATACAAATCTTATCAAGACAAATAGCAGCGATGAGGTAAAGTAAATATACTTCACGACATTCGATCGTCAATCGCTGGACAATACAATCATAGAGGCTAAGAAATTAGCATTATAATGCCGATGACATTTATTTCGTAGGCTGAAATCTTGCACAACTCACAAAAAAAAGGTGGGAATAGAAACGTACTTTATTCGAGACATTAACAATTGGCGAATATTGAGATTACAGCCAAAACAGCAACGCTAACGACATTAGAAGCATCAATAACAGCGGTTCACCACGTTGTGTTCGCAAACACATGAATGTGAAAGTACGAGAAGCCAGAATGTGGACGAACCTACGGTAGTCAAACGAACCGACTTAACGATGTACAATTACAGCCTCGCTTGATATGGCTAAAGAATAATATAATTGGCCGAGCAATTGGAGTTGTGCATCACTGGAGTTCAGCATCAATGGGAGAGAGAGAGAGAGAGAGAGAGAGAGACAGAAACGAGGACGTCTTACCTTACGCTAAGTGTATAAATATCGAACGCGCGTAACTCCACCCTCGCTTAGTGCATACTTGTGGCATCCAAATCTGGATATGTCACATGTCACCAACGACGTGAGAAGAGGCAGGGGAATAGTATTTCTAAATCAAGTAATGTTGGAGGAGAGAGAGAGAGAGAGAGAGAGAGAGAGAGAGGAGAGAGCGACGAGAGATCGTCGGACAAAAGGAGATGGAATCTATTATTGATTGTTAATGACAGGCGCGATGGATGGAAAATCGAAAATCGATTATAACACTTACTTTATTGGGCTTCTAGAATATGAAATTTGAAGGGACAAAAACAAAGTAAGTTCATGAACGATAATAAGGGTTCGATTGAAAGTGTTAAAAACACAAAGTAGTGCATTTGGTAAATAATGCAAAATAATTAAATAGGAAATTTATGGAGTTTATGTACTTTTCGCGTGGAGTTAACTGAGCAAAATCATGATTTTGTATGATGCAGATAAATTGGTTGTTTCGGAGAGTTTGAGGCTTATAAATCGGTAGTCTTCCCTAAATCGTCGAAAATTTATTTGCTCGATGCATTCATGAATAGTATTATGACTGGAATTTTGTTGAACCTATTAGGATTTTCTGCACCGTAGATAAGATATAGAGTGCGGATTTCTTAATAATAGTAAATATAATCATAAAATTTATAGAATAATGGTTTCATATTTTTGCTGGCTATAAAATTGTCGTCGCTACGGAACACATTTGCGCAACATATGCAAGCACATGTTATTTGTTAACATGTGAAATTTAATAATTTTATAAAGTAATGTTTAATTTATATATATATGTATATATAATATTTAACTACAGCTTCTAGGATCAACATACTTTTCCATTTAAGAATATCATCTGAGGGTAATTTTTTTATATATCGAGCGGTTACATGCTATTATAATTGTGACAAGATAATGTAAATGTAATAAAATTTTGTTGTTTTTTTATCTAATATTCGTTGTAAAAATTAATTTTTAGTAATTCAATAATTTAGTAGTCATATAATGTAATGTCGGGATTAGAAGCCTAGGCGGCAGAATTTCATATACTCATGAGTGGCTTTTTCAATGTAAGGAAAACATTTATAATATATATATATCCTGAAGTATTGCACTATTTTAAGTCTTATTTCCTATGAGATCTTCCGCCCAATATGTTATTAAACGAATATTTTCTCAATTTATTAGATAAAAAATAGTTTCGGGCACTTTCTTTAATCAAACGATGCAGGTGGATCCAGAAATATTCTTCCTTATATTTTTATGGATGATACCAATGGTAGTCGCATCGGCTTCCACTACAAAATTTATTACGAAAACTTTCTTCTCTATTGCCTATATGCCTTTAGATAGATGACGAGCCAGCCAATAAGGATACACCAAGGCGAAGGTCATTTTTTTAAGTTAAAACATATAATAGATTTGTGCCTTAATTTTCTACTATCTTGTATATTATTATTAACATAATATTTCACGCAATATGTTACATATTATTATTTCAATAAATATAAAGTTGCCATTTAAATAAAGTGAGCCTGCCAATTAGGATCAAGATATAAGTTTTTTATTAAGCGGACATTAAATTTTTTAATTGCAAAAGAATTTTGAAATGCAATCGATATTAGAATTACTAAGTGTTAGTAGTAAAAGAACAGAGTACAAAATGTTCTGAAAATTTTAATAGTTAAAATGGAAAAATAAATTTACAAAAATGAAGTTATGTCTGGCATTTCAAAATGTGAGAAACACTACTTTTCATGAAAACTGAAAATAAATTGTAAAGTAATATGAAATATTATCAGCATTGACAATTAATTGATAGTTACTTTGCTGATTTATTCATAAAGAAATTTAAGCGAACGTTTTAGAAAATCCGATGAATTAACAATTTTAATGCTTAATTTGAAAAATAATTTTTATTTAAAGGCAATTAGAAATTGTATATTAATATTTTGAATGTCAGTTTCTTTATTTCTAGCCTACTAGGCGCTATGCCAAGAAAAAGGGCGAAACTAAAAATTACTAATCAATATTATACTTGAGACTTGCTGGTAAACTTGCAGAGTAATAAAAGTGATTGAGATCAAAGGAAAGCTAGTGTAAACAATTTATTACAATCATTATCTGCTGTAATTTTGAATGACGTGGAGAGCGAAGGGAGGATTTTGGGATTCGAGAAATTTCACACACGTACACCTATGATATATTTCTAAATATTATTGAGTATCCATTGCGCTGAAAGGCAGATTACATTTATCTTCGGCGTTAAAGATAAGGTGCCACTTACATCATGATATTGAACCGTTTGCATTGAGATATTTCTTCCAATTTTGATAATCGTGAAAGCTAGAAGTGTGCGTATATGTATCATGTGAAACATTAAAGTTTTTTTTTGGCAAACTTTAAGGACTCAAATTTCGACGATTTATTTTGATAGAATTTTCTAATTTGATATGTACTGAACGTGGTATTTTAATGTGTACGTTATTTAATTAGATTATGAAATTTCATAAAAATGATAAATACAGAAAAAGATATACTCATTCAATAGAGAATGTTATTTTTACTTTATTATTTACACATTGTTTTTCTTTTTCTTAAAGTCTGTCATTAAAACTTTCAGAAACTGGCATTTTGATTAACTGTATAGAATTTCATTTCTTACATACTTAAACAGATTATTATCTACTTTTTACGTAATTTTTCAGTTGGATCAATAATCAGTATTCTGTTTAATTTATTATGTAAAGTTCATTCATAAAAGAAACATTATGCGAAATGTATTAAATTTAAAAAGTTTATTCACTAAAGTAAGAGTATTAGTAATATTATTAGGATTAATATTTATTAATACCTTTTTATTAACTATGATTGATTAAAGCCTTGATAATTGATAGCATTCACAAAATGTAAAATATATAAAAATTAAATATATATATAATGTGACAAGAAATACGAGCTCCTATTCGCGTTTGTTAATGTGCTTTATTCGCCGTATTTTCTATTTAATAAATGCAAGTAAATTTATAAATTAATTGATTAATAGAAAAATTCGAGTAATATGGCGTTAATAAAGACATAATTCTGAATCCTTTTAACTTCAGTACAGTGTAGTGTTTATTTAAATAGTTGATTATATATTGGCTTTTGCAATTCTCTTTGGAAAGTTTTTAAAATATTTTAAAGCATAATAATAATACTAATATAAATTCTATTATACTCAAGTTTATATTTATAATTTTTTAAATATAATGTATGAAAAGCAAGTTTAATAGTAGTTAATAAAAGTAGTTAAACAATAATTTACAACAATTGTACGTTCGGGTATTATAGACAGAGTCCACCTTTCTAGAATACTATTGTGTAATTGTGATATAACCGTTTTTGCATTTAAAGAGAAGTAAAAAAAATTTAGGTATATTTACTGGCAATTAAGGAATGTTTATTTTAAAATATATTATTATATTTTCGGTTTATTAAAGTTTTCATGTTACAACACTTATTTCACTCTCTCTTAAAAATTACCTTTTATATCAACATTATAGTATTTGTACAATATTTTAGGCAAAAAGGTGAAAATTTTGCAGTTTCTTTTTAATAGTTCTAAATTCATTATTCGGTTACATAAAAATAAATTATAGTAATTATTTTTGCGATAAGAATAATATGTATAAAATAAGATAAAAATGTTTTTGTGTTCAGATAAGTGCATTTAATGAGCCACCTAGAACTTTTAAGGTCGTCATCTGTGAATAGATAAGTTTCTTTTTGCAAAACGAAACAAATTTCTGCAATTTTTGCAAGAGAATTTTTATGAAACTTACAAATTTCAATGTGTTATGCTCGCACGCCTGCCCGCACGTAATCACGCAAATATAATTGAAAAAATTATCTTTAAATGTGTACTATTAGGAAATAAATACAGTTTAAGATTTGAGCTAGACACCTTTATCTTCTATTACAAAAAGAATTCCACGTCAAATCACTTATGCACATTTAAATATTATATAATATTTTTAATAAATTATTCGTTTTAAATGATATAATAATTTATTGATAAAATTTGTAAAAGAAATATGATATTAAAAACAATGAGAAATAATGTAGACGTGGCAAAATAAATTTTATATAAATCTTCCTTTCAGTTTCATTAGCAAGTGTGCTTTGATATTAGGTACTGTATACTATGATCAACTATTTAATAATATTGAAAAATTATTAACAACGCGTAGACTGTAACTAGATACGAAATATGAGCAACAAGATGATATTAACATAGACATTGTTGACTAAGATAAATACCGCGGACTCGGCCATAATGAGCAACTTTACTGAACATAGAAGTAATTAGGTAAAATAAAATGGCCATATTTATCCTTTTTTCAATTGAAATTCACGTGTTTAACTATCTGACAATACTTTAATTAAATTAAAATTTTACTCAATACATACGTTTATGTAAATACATTTACTTGTACAATAGTGGTATATATAACATTTTTTTATGATGTAAACATATAACCTTTAACAACTTGCGTAAACTAATTGTTTCTTAATAGCTTAATATTTTAAACTTACTACTAGATGCTTAAAAATATTGATGGACAATATTATTTTGAATTAGAATGAATTTTTATGACTATTCGATTAATTAAATTGTCAATGCTTATAATATTCAAATTACTATCAGAATTAAAAGTTGAATAATTCAATAATTCATAGTATTATAATTAGAAAGATTTTATTATTATTTTATTTACAGATAGATATTTATTATGCAAACATTTTGAAGCTATAAGCTTTTTATTTAATAATAATTTTATGAATAAAAATAGTAATATAGTAATTAGTAATATAATCAGCAATACATAATTATGTCATAAGTATAGCTATATAAGTAATTAAATATTTTTTTTTTATGAAACTTTTCCAAGTCATCTGAATATAATAATATTAAATAATATTGATAATATTAATTAATACGATAATAAAATATTATTTTGATATGAATATTGTTGTGATAATAACGTTAATGTTAACAAAAAACAATAATATCAATTTTGGTTAAAAATTAAGATTTTATTTTCAATTTTTTCTATAGCAAATTTGTATTATTCTTATACATTTAAAGTATTAACAATTGAAAATAGTATTCTATAAAGGTGGATTCAGGCAGGTGGATTTCTATTTCATATATTTTTCCATAAATACTTAAAATAACACCAATACTTTCCTTTGTTGGTATATTAAATGATTACGTTAGAAACATTCAAATGAAAAATTTATATTAGTATAATTTGATAGATAAAGAGTGAAAATGAAGTGAAAATGAATTGCATTTATAGTATGTTACGAAATTTAAGTTTTACTTAAATTTTAATATATTTGTGTAAATTTATTGTAGTATGCTGATTCTACGTTTTGAAAATAAATTCTACACCCAAGCTAATCGATGAAATTAATTTCTAAACTAATTTATATCTGAACTTTTTACCCAAGAATGCTTTCTTACTTATTAGCTGAATAAATCTACCATTATATTATCATGAGCTTCATTGGTTTGAAACATTATAAATAATTAATTACCGTTCTCCTAAATTTTCTATGGTTTTAATAGCTTAGGAACCTCTCCTTACCATGTTGACTTGGTATATTTCTTCCCCAATTTCTTTCACTCCCTTTCAATGGTCGCAGTCCGGATTGTGGGGCTACAATGCATACGCCGTCCAGTTTATTTAGCGAATGATTACGAAATTCCGTTTTTCTGGCACACTTAAGTAGGTACGAAAACCATGAAATTTACTCTTTGTTTCCCGTGTCTTGGTTATCTTTCTTTATTCCGGCGTTATTGCATCAAATAGATGAATAATGAACAAGAAAATAAGAAATGCTGTGGTTTGTTTAATAATTTAGCAAATTCAAATTCAGTGAAATTTATTCTACTTGTACTCTTCATGGTTTTATTATGCAATATTTGAGCGATACATTAAGAATTGTATAGACATTGTAAAGATCTAATAATAGTTATCAAATATGCTTTGCAATATTGTTCAATAAAATTTAATTTGATAATTAATGATGTCTTTATAGTCAAAGAAAGTTAATTTACGTTCTTTGGATACTTTGTTTATTATTCAAGTTACATTCACTCACATTCAGGTGAAAACATTTATAAAAGTGATCATGAAATTATTTACGAATTTTATAGTTTAGGATGCCCGCTTATATTTTTGTACTTATAGATCTAATTTTTTATAGCAATGCATGTCGACACTTAGATAATTTACATGTTCTTCCATTATCCACTCTAATATTAATTGTTAATAATTAACTAATGATATTTCTGAATATTAAAGCAAATTTTGGTTAGTATAAATATTATATTATATTAAAATACAATTTTACAATAGAATACAAGAATACAATTTTTATCTTATATTGACTTGGACTGAATTTTAAAATAGAAGAAATTTTTAAAAATATTATTAATTATTTTAAATGAACTTTAAAATTATTAATTTTTATTGTTGGTTTTATTAAAAAATACATGCTTAGATTTAGGAAATTATTGCTATACCTTTTGTAAAATTTATTATTATTTCTATTAATTTAAAAAAAAGTTATAAGAAATAGTATGAGAATACTTTTTAAACATGTATTATTGTAAATAAAAAATTCAAGTGCTTTTAAAAAATTCAGAAATGTGAAGAATATTTCACTGTTTATAAAAATAGATAATTTCTTATCATAAAAATAGGCAGCTCATAATGAGTTTTTCTATTTAAAATCGAGTTAAAATATTTTCTTTAAAAGAAGAAGCACAGAATTGTTTGGAAAAAAATTATTTAAAATAAAATAAAGCTAACCAAATTTTTTTCAATTGTAGGAACAAAATTTATATTAAGTTTTGGCCAATTCTGAATCATTACTGTAATCTAATTTTAATATATAAAAAAAGTATTTATGTTACATAATTATATTAATGTAATTTTAAAAGTTTAATGAATAGCAGAATAATATAATTAAGGTATAATAGACTTCGTAGGCTAAAATTATTAATATATGAAATATATTATGTGAAATGTCATTTGAAAGGAATGAATTAATGAAGTGAATGCAGATGAAATGAAAGAAGTATATGTATTATACTTTTGAAAGGTCCGATAATATCATATATATATTTCTAAATGGTTTAATACTTTTTCACGTAAGATATTAGTAATAACACTTTTATTCTTTTATCAATAAAATATTTTAATAATGAAAAATAATCTATTTAGTGTATTATATTAAAGAGAGTATTATTTTTATTTTGCATGTTAAAAGAAAGTGGTATAAATATATAAATATAAATATAAATATAAATATATAAATATAAAAAAAAATATACTAAGATGAAATTACAAAAATAATCAAGAAATAGTTTCATTGAATAATATAATTATGTGTATTAAAGATTTGAAAAATATCGCATTGAAGTGAATACTAGTTTTCATTATTTATTTGTTTATTAAAATGAATTAAAATGTAAATAAGTGTACTTATTTATATGATGAAATAGATGATTAAAGTATAGTCAAATTATTATTGCATTCTGATTACGTGTAATTAAAAAAAGAGCGACGAAGCCAGGAACGATATGAAAATGAGAAAATGAAAATATGAAGAGAGAAGGAGAGACAGGGACTGAGTATAAGATGTCGAAAAAGGGAAAGACAAATGGGAATAAAAGTCTATTAAATTAAATAGATTTCTGTATATGTTAAAAGTAACCCTTAGAATTAGGAAAGCAGCACATAAATATTTACAGGACTTCAATTTTTAATTTAGATGAATACAGTTATGGAAAATATGTTATTGTAAATCATGGAAAAAGTAGATTAAAAATACTAAAGAAGTTTGTAAATTTAAAAAATTTTCTAATAATAATTAATCCGAGGCTCGATATATTTTCTAAAGTAATTGAAAATGTTGTTTAGCGCCATATATTTCCATAAGATGCGCTAAAGCACAAAGTTTTATAAAAAATTAGTAAACTCTTTCTACGAAATAAAGGTTTCACGGTAAATAAGTATTTACAATCACACTTGCTTTTATTAAAAATAAAATTTTCTTTAATTTAATAAAATATCAATAGATTCTATTATTCTTATATTAATATTTAATTTTTACGTTTATTATATTAATTAAATATGAAAGAATAACATTGAAGGTTATTATAGATAGAAATAAGCTCTTCTTTAAATTATGCAAAAACTTTAATTCTACGTGAGGTGGCGCGACAGAGAAATTATATAAAATTATCAATTTTCCAATGCCGAACAATATTTCTATTACAAAAGAATATAATGATTTATTCATTGAACTAAAGTACAGTGTCATAAGATTTGTAAATTTTGTGAGTAAAACAAGCGAATTTTATAATTATAATACTTGGGGCCCGATTCTGCTTATTCTCATGTGATTTCGCGCGCCCCCCTACTTTCTCAATTACGTCGGAGTAACGGAACATTGAAAGCGAGTAAGTGGATAAGACATTCTCCCTTAGACAAGATACTACATGATTAACTGTACGATAATAATGACAGCTCAACGTGAAGTAGAAGTTGTCTTTTCGGCTTTACAAAATATATAGCATTCTTAGAATACTGTTTTAGAAAAGAAAAATAAGGCGAAAGAGGTTCTCCGGAAAACTTTCACTGTTTGTCGTTGACGAGGTACCCACAGCCAACTTAAAGCAGATATCTCATTCTGTAAAGCCCAATACACAAGGGGATTGAATGCCGAGAAGCAAGGAGGAGAGTGACTTTGGTTGGCGGTCTCTTTGCGCTTTCACTAACTCTAAATGTATCCGCGAAACTGACCGCGATCAACGCTTTTCCGAGCCACTGGCCATACTTATTCTCACACGCACTTTTCTTTTACGCATGCAGCGCATTTATGGATGGACTATAGAATGGAGATTGTGAGAGGATGATCATTGATGTACCAAGTACGATGACGGTATGAACTACGACGACAATGACGACGATGACGAGGACGACGACGACGACGACGACGACGACGACTACTACTACTACAACGACAACGACGACGACAACGACAACGACGACGACGATGACGACGACGACGACGACGACTACAAAGACGGCCATGGTGATTATTTACGTATACATATAATGAATGGGTATCGATTTTTCTCTTAATATGGTTTATTCAAGTGAAAGAGAAATGGAAGAAAAAGTAAGAGAGAACGAGAGACAGATATAAACTTATCAGTGAAGAGCGTAAAAATAGTGACCTCCGGTGTAACGAAGCTCTAATTCACGTCGAAATTGCACCGTCGACTATCCACTTAATCCTTTTACTGCACTCTTTCGACGGAGTACTTTTATTGTGAGAATGATCTTTGGACATCTATCTTTTGGAAACACGCAAGCTATTGTTGAGTATGAGCTCCAGTAATGGTATTTCAAACAATACGTGTGTGCTGTCTTGTAAGCTTACATATTGATTATTGCATGGTCAGTGGTTGCTCGAATAGGGTTATTGAAAATTCATTGACATACCAATGCTGATCTCGATTTATTACCTTGATTTATGATAATAAACATTGTTTTTTCACATTATTCTTCTTATTAAACAGGACTCCAGAGTTTCAGTTATTTGAAATAATTTAGTGAGTAAGGTAAGAGTTTAAATCTTGCAAACGTTTCATATCGTCACGATTAAATTAACTTTTCAACGCAAATACATTTAGCTGTTTTAATAAAAAAATTTATATAAATCCTATTTATATATTTAATTGTTTGTGTATTCAAACGTAGAAAATTCTAATTGTGTGTGTGTGTGTTGAATCGGTCGTTTTATTTCCATTAAAAAAAAACTCAGTAGCTTCACAAATTTATTGGTTTCTTATACAAGATATTATTAATATAAGCAACATTAAATTATAATATATTTTGTAATTATGTATTTATAATATTATTAAACTGCATATACTGCATATATGCTATATTCTTATTCAACTGAAGCTCTAATTCTATTATAAAATATTAAGTGAGGTAAGAATTATTATTACCCAAATCATTAACACATTTAATATAGCCAATTTATTATTGCCAATTTACTATTGATACTTCAATATATTTATAGTCAATGATAAAAGCAATTGTCATACAATTATAAAGCTTTTCTATTTAATTCTTTATATTTTATACGTGATCTTGTGTATTTTATAACTTTTTTCCTTCCATAAGAAATTAGAAAATAATAGATAGTGTAAAACATATAAATTTATCGAATTTATTTTAAGATAATAAATTGATATACATATATATCAACTTTTTGTTAACTGCATAAATATTTTTTTTAATAGATAAAGAAATTATAGAATTTATGGTTTAAAGGACGATTTAAATAAAATTAATAAAATTCCAAGAGTAACGTTCATAATTTCCTAATATATCTCAAACTAAGTATTTGAAATTTATATTTAATAGTTCTAATTAAATATATTATTTATTAATAGAAATAAAATAAAATAATATTGACAAATACATTTCACTATATCAACTTCCTTTTTTAATTTTATCTTTACAGTGAATTGTATTTAAAGATCAGTACTGAGAATATCAACTTTAAAAATTTTACCAAAGTTAAAATGAATATTGACTAAAATTTTTTAAAATTATAATTGTTGCACACAGGATATTTATTTCTAATATGAAATAATCATAAATGTTAATTATTAAAAAAACATCGGTTGCACAAATTTATAAAAAAATAAAGAATTTCTCTTGAATAGCATTATTTAGCTTTTATCTTATGAATTAAAATTGAACTCAAATTAGTGTTATAATAATCTTTTTTTTACTTTTGCTATATATATATATATATATAATTTTTTGATATAAAAAATTTGTTAATAATAAATAAATTTTAATTTCTATATTATTCTCGATTTACATTCTATTCATTATTAAAACAAAATTATGTTCAATTATTTGGAAAATTAAAATTTACAATTGAGAAATGACACTAAAAAGTTGAAAAAAAAACATTAATTTAAGTTGATTGTCATTTAATACAAGTATATTTTTAGAGGTTTGAGTGACTGAAGGCAAAAATTACAGTTGCGACCTATTTTATATTTTTCCCCTTAAATTAAAATGTTTGAAAGACTCATTAGCATGATTTTGAAAAAAGAAAAAATTGATTGGTTAAAGCGTGAAAAGATCACTCATCAGCTAAACAATTATAGATGGAAAAGTAATTAGCGTTGAAACAAATTATTTTATCAGAGAAGGTGTCTTAATAAGTATTTTAAAACTTATTTAGGTTGCATATTATATATTAAATGCACTAGTTGCTCGTAAAAATTCATGTTCAAGTTTTTCATTTGGCTTTTCAATCGATTTATTGATTGACTTGAAGTTAATTTCTTTATAATTACTAATTTTTATTTTCTGCGTATATTTTTAATTTACAATGTTATTTTTTAAATTATAAATTTAACGTTTGTCTTCTTTTATTTTTATTTTTATTATTGATTTCAAATATTTTCAAAATTTTTAAATAAAATGCTTATTTTATTGAAATATTTTTGAAATTTTGATTTTTAAACAGTCTTATACTATTTAATTTCATCTAATAGATTATTAGATTGCAAACTTTTTTTTTTTTTCCCCTATTAATTTGATATTCAAGATTTATGAAATAAAATTTAATATATACGAAACTATATTTTTGACAATTGTAATCACCTTTTTACAAAGCTAAAAATTTAGAAAAATAATTTATAAAAAAGGTTTTACATACATATTTCAGGGAAAGGTAAATTTCTTAGAAATGAAAGTGTTAAAACAGATGAATATATTTATGAAATTAATAACAATATTTCAGATATAATGATAAATGGAGTGGAAGCATTGAACCTTGTAGAACTACTTATTTTCATTGAAATTATTTCAAAATAATTAGAATAATCGTAAACAAACCCAATCATAACGTTTTATTATTCTACCCAATTCTAGCGCTAATTGCCTTCTTTGCCCAAGAAGAAAAGAATACGAGTATACAACATCAAATATGACATAAAGTATAATATTTTAATTTTATTACACGGTAATAAAGAAAGACGAAAAAGTACTTTAAAGTGTATATTCTCTTCAATACACCGTATTTTTTTAGTTGTAGCAAAAGGCTTATCACGTAAGTAAGAAAGCTTCTTTCGGGTTATGACGTAATCCTCTCGGGTGGAACATCGAGAGAAGATATCTTTCTTACTACATTTAATACGTATATATAAGGATGTGAACTCGGTGTATGAATGTCCCTTGCTCGAGTAATTGTTCGAGCCGTTGGTAGAAGAGTTTTTTCTATATCTTTAATTTTTTTCCCCCCCAGTATTTTCTTACCTTCGTAAAGTATATTAATGATATTTTTATGAAACTACCAGCAAGTGAAACGAAATAGCATCGGTACTCATGAGTTATCGAGATATAAGCGATCGAACGTCTAGTTTGATTAATTGTTTAACAGTAGCACGCAGCATTACATTTAATTGGCAAAGTATAATGTTCAATCGTTATTTGGGATTTAGTATCAGTAATATTAGCTTAGTACATTATTTTATTTGTAATTCAAAAGACCTAATAATTCCAGTGTTTCTCAATAAATTTATAGCTTATATTTTTTAGATGGAACTGATAATTTGTTTTAAAGATTATCTAATATTGTTTATATGCATAGTGCTTTTAAAATGCTGATTGAATTTTTTTTTTTTAAGTATATAATAATTTGAACTACGGTATGCATTTAAGAAAGAGTAAAATTCACAGACTATTTCGTACTTCATATTGAGGGAAGTTTAACATTGTAAAAAGTACAATGATGAATTTGAAAATAAAAGTATGATTTTATCAATTATAATGTGCAATATATTATATTTATATCGAATTTAAAAATTCTATATTCACATATACTCATTATTTAACTTATATTCTCTGCACAAAATACTCCCAACTGTAAAATTATATGTTTATAAAATTAATTTAGTGAATAGTATTTTTTAAATTATTAAAAAAATTCGTGAAATTTTTTAAATTTATATTACCAATATAGCTTTTATTTATTCGAAATTTATGCATCTGTATGCAAGATTATTTATAAATTTTATGTTGAAATGGGTACATAAGAAACCATTTCTTTCCTAAATATTTATTTTGGAGATGAAAGCAGTTAAAACTGTGTTCTGAAAAGTAGGACATACAATGAAGTAAAAAATGATGTATGATAAACAGCTAATTTGTTTTACAATTTCATCACTTACAATTAGCGTCAGGAATAATCTTAGTGTACAGTGAAAATATTATTAAATATTTATAATTTAATAGTCTAATTCCTATATAATTTTACGCATTTAGTTCATTAATATGAGCGTGTGTGTGTGCGCGCGTGAGCGCGAGTGCATGCATTCTTGTTATAAAATTTGATGTACTAATCTACATTTTTACTGCAAGTTCTAATAGTTGATTACGAAAAATTAATTAGCAAAAAGAATAATTTGGCATAAATTTTTAAAATCTAAAATATTAAAGTCTAAATCACACATTGTCACGGAATTTGGAATAAAACAAAACAACATCTTTTTTCCTTTATAATATAAAGTTGGTGTGCATTGTTCGTCATTGATTATTTATACATATGGCATATTTCATTTAATGAATTAATTCTACATTATTACAGTACCTTGCAATTAACAATTTGCTTTACGTAAGCGTAAAATACAATTTGAGTGTTAAAATGCCCGTTTAAATGTGTCTCTAAAACTAATGTTAATGTTAGGAAGAGCAAAAATAATCAAAAACCAATATAACTTGAAGTTATCAAAGTATACCACACAGATGAGTCGACCGACTGGTGATAAGTACGTTGCATAAATTCGATAGATTATTAATATAAAAACAACATTATTGAGTAAGAAAACTGAACGGACAACGCAACGATCTAGAATGAATAATTGAAACTCATTAATTATGATATTTGCATCCTACATTATATCGATACGCACGCGCATGTTTTCATCTACTCGCATGTACAGTCCACATCAAGAATTCGTCGTGCTTGCACTTTACAAGCTTAAACATACCGCCTACCTTAGTGTTTCATTAAAATGGGTGTATCATAATTAACCAATAACACATTACTTACATTACCCAATCAGCATTAAGCGGAGGGATCGGCACTCGATCGATTCGCCGTTCATTTGTTTCGCAGGTGAATAACCCGAGCGCGGCAGGGAAATCTTGTAAGACACGGGCTGAGCATTGGCAGGTCCTCGATTCTCCATTGTTTCTCGCTCTCTCGGCGCGGAGGATCGAAGCTGGTGCACCGACATCGACGAGAGAATCTAATTAAATTGGTGTGCACACACGGGAGATGATGGAATAACCGCATCCTCTTCAGCGCGCGGTGAAGCTTAATTGATTTCTACTGCTCGCAGGCTCGTGCACCCTCGACACTCACGAGCTGCCGTTTCATATTATCGATGTTCGATTTCATTTTATTTTGTTTTCATTCACTTTTGTCTCCAGCCTCATTTTCGCCGTTTACCCAGTGCGTAAGGGACGCCAGCTCATCCATTAGGTAGAATTTAATACGCGCTAAATGACAGGCTTGTTAATTAATATTTGTGGGCAGATCTTAGCAATTGATGGAAAATCGCACGTATTGTGGAGGCTTGTTTATCATCGAGCTATTACTTGATGATAAACATGTAGGAATTTCTCTGAAATGCAAAATTACGCTGGTTTAATGTTTTCCCTTGTGTGTATATTGTGGATCTATTATGGATCTTTTGTTAAAATAAATCATTTAGACATTTATCTGAGACTTTGGAAGTAAGAATACTGCTGCTTACTCTTTAGTTTGTCAGAAAAGAGAGTAAGAATACTGCTCAGCTCTTATTGTGTCAAAAAAAAAATGTTCCTTATTTTACTCTCATATTGTCAATTTGGTGTAAGCTGAGAATTTCGTCACTGAATTAATAAAATGAAAATTAAATAATATTCTTCTCATCTAAGAAATTTTTTCAAATACTGTACAAGAATAATCTTGTAAAAATAACTATTTTCCCTCTACGTGCTGCTGTTTTTAGTAACAATAAGTTAATAGATATTTAGACGGCAGACCCGCATGACTGGCGTTGTGTAACGTTTAATTAACAAATGGGACAACCCTAATGCACCACCTCATTGTTCTACGGAAAGGTCTGGCTATAACTTCCTGTCCTTTTACTTAAGAGATAGAGCTTTAATAATAGTGGTGATTATTATGCATTGTTGTCAATAATTCTTGTTCAATAAAAATAAGGAGAAAATAAAGTCGATAAAAATAAAAAAAAAAAAAAAACTGTCTTTCGCTAAAGATCTTATATATTTTGAAATTCAATGTAATTTTTATATTTGCAATTACTGTTCCGAGGGAACGCCACAGTTGGGAAATAATCGATGCCACCAGAAGCGTCTAACAGCATAGAAAGAGAATTATGAATATGAATATTCGCCCAAAAGCAATCAGAAATTTCAGAATGTTTTGCAAAACGAATGCCATGATTATAGAAAAATTTAATTTCACGGTATATCACTCATGCGTGCGTGCGTATAGAGGTTTTCATCCGTAAGGTTACTTCCCAACATTACAACATACCTATTATAGAGAAATAAATTAACATTAAAATGAAATAATAAAATTAAAGATTAATGCAATATTATTTGCATTAAAAATATTTAATTAATAATTTACGATTTTAAATATAAATATTATCCAATTGTTCTAAATGCTTAAACTATATGTTAAAACGATAAAATTTTTCGTATATATATATATATATAAATTATTTTACATCTTAATTTAAAACCTTTATAGCATTTATTATTTTTGCATAAACTGTATCAGAAATTTTTGGCTACACTTTATGGACACATAAATTCGATGGCACATAACTATATAACTATATAACTATATAACTGTATAAATTTAATTGTAGAACATATTATTTTATTATTAGTGCGAACGAATTCAGAGTGCATTCATAATTCCAACAGTACTTAAAATTGCGGACAAATGACTTGGACTGATTTAGAAAGTATATTCTATACACAATATATAAAATATGTTTCATTACTTTTTATTTTATCTTATAATTGCTTTTATTAAGCGCTTAATTTGTAAATATTCAACCAAGGCAAAATCTCATTGATATTACTCTGTTTTTCTTACAGTCCTCTATATTGTATGAATTTTCTTTTCTTCTTGTGTCTCTTCGTCTCTCAAATTATGCTCTTTTTTTCTATATCATGCTTAAGCTGGAAGAAGGTTAAGAGAGTGCAAAAGATAAAATCAGATCGGAACGGCGGAAATTGGAGCTATAATAAAAGAAAATCAAACGGTACAATATAAATGTGTATTCGAATACGGAATCTTCTCTGACAAGTAAGTTTTTCCACTACGGAGTTGTTGAATTATTTTAGCAAATTCGTTTAAACAGAATAGTCAATTGAGAAAGTATGCGAATTTTGAAATATTGCGAATTAATCAGGAGTAAGGTCGTTAAGTGTATAGTGCGACGTTGAATGTTATTATTGCTAAAATTATCTGTTATTCAGTAATAATTCAAGCGTTTTGTGTAAATGTTATCGCGATTGAGCTATGGCTCCGAGTATTGCAAAACCGCTCCAATCAGACGTTGGCAGCGCGAATAATCAGTGAAATCACAGCGGAGCAAAACAGTTGAGCTGGAATACGAGGGGTTATGACTGATATCTACTTCAAATTATGTATTATAAGATGCGACAATATTCAAAAATTAGTGCAGTCGATGCATTATGTAAATTTCACGCTTGGAGCGTATTAATCTTAAAATCCAATGAGGCGATTTATTTGATACAGAGTCTTATTTCACATTACGCTATTTTGTTAATTTTTCTCTTCTTTTATTTATCATGTGATTGAATTTGTTATATTATTTTTTATTCACTTTTAATACATTATTATTTGAGAATAGTGTATAAATCTTGCGATAATAGATATTTCACAATGTGCGTTAAGCCATTGGTGTCTATATAGATTCGGTATAAAGGAGAATAAAATTGATCTCATATTCTAACAATAATTTAAATATTCATTTTATATATCTGAATAAATTTTAAATGAAAACGAAGATGTCTTTGAACTAAACACAATCCAACAATAACGTAATTCCAAAAATTAATTATACTGTCTAATGAAATATAATGGGTAATATTAAAGATAAATCTTTACGGGGACGAATTTCTGTAAGTCATCTAACGTAAATTTTAAATATCATAATATTATAAAACAGTATAACTTCATTTTAGAAATGTCTTAATAAGTGATCAACATATATTAAATAGTGAATGAACGGTTAGAATATTAAAAATCACTATTTTTCGTAAGGCACTAATGAAGACAATAATTAGTAACATTATATAAAATATAAGGACTATTGTACAGTTTAACATCAATAATCATTGTTTTACTATAATTTCAAAGTTTATTATTTTAAACTGAATTTAAGGCTCACTGTTTTTCCTTCTTTTATATGGTTTTTTTAATATGTATTCTCAAAGAATAATTAAATTCTTAAAGTCTTTCTTAATTATACTTATATAGTATGCAGTCATTATTATATATGTATATATATATATATATTTTAGCTGTATGTATAATATATTCCTATCTATATATATATGTATATAAGAATAATATTATACTGTATTGTATTGCATATCAATAATAGTTTTGTATTTTAAATAGTATTCGAAATAAGATTCACATATTTAAATAGTAAAATTAATTAATATTTAGGGACAGAATTGAATTTAAAGAAAGTTTATTTGAGAAACATTTTTCGAAAACGATCTTTTATTTATGAATTGTTGGTTATGTCTATATTCTAACTAACTTTCAAATCAAATATGATTTCGTAATTTTTAAAAATATCTCTACAAGTATTGTTCCTATAAATCACTATTACACACAATATGTCATTTGAAAAAGCTTAGAATATTAAATAGAACAAGCGTACGTATGTATTGTTTAATAATTTTTCATATGCACGTGTATTCTCAGCGATCTTCTTATATTAATATTTTCAATTATTTTAAAACTAAAATTGACTAAATATTTTGTTAGCATAATTGTTGGAATTTTGTATTTTACATTGAGATTAAATTTTGCTTTATCCAGTTAAATATACCGTATAAGTTTAAGATTACAGTAACATTTTAATAGATTAATTAAAATCACGACTCTGTGTGGTTATTATGCTTGTAAATTTGAAATTATTATATTTTATAAATATGTATCAAGATATTTTTATAGTCTTTTTATTATACAAACGTGATCAATGAAATAATCTATTATTAAAGTCTAGAACCAATATTAAAACTAGTGTATTTTTTTTTAGTGAAATTATTACGTATGTTATATTGATTGTTTAAATGTTTATTACCAAGAGAATTTAAATTTAAAATTTCCTCTAGTTTTAGTCTGAAGATTTCAAGATTTTTGAAACGATATCGAAGTTATTCTTTGTTATTGTATTTCAAATACGGAAATACGTTTCTCTGTGACTGATATTAGCTCAAATGCAGTTTGTGTTTCGATGACATTTTTACGACCCTCCGTATTGTTCTGGGTTTTGCAATGTTAAAAATTGATGAAAAAAAAAGAAGTTGCTCAAATAATATTAATGTTGCTTTATAGCCGAATATTATAAATTTATTCTCTTAAATTTCTTTTTATATATAATACAATAAAATTCTATATTTGTATCTTTATTTCCAGAAGGTATAGTATATATGTTAATTTATTGAATGAAATTTGAAGACACAACTACAATATGGTTATTTCGAAAAATGTATATTTTTATTTATAATAAATAATAATTAACCTGTTATTAGAATTTCCAATTGATTAATGTGCAACGATTACTTCGGTAAAATCCATCGGATATTTTATGGATTTAAATTTCTTCCAAAAAGATTAGAGAAACAATTGCGCTTTACAATCTTATTTTAACCTTTAACATTTATATCATATATTGTTATTATTTATAACTGTGAGAATCGAGAAAATAGTTTAGAAATTTAATAATATTATGAATTTGTATTTATATTGTATTTGTATAATTGAGAATTCATTTTTAACGACTAAGTAGTTTAATATCTGTGACACAAGGACGTTTATAAACTTAAATCCCTGCACAAAGTCCGATATGAAAACATTAGAGACGAAATTTCATAAATACACTGTAAGTCTTCCGATGGTTAATATTGTTTATCCCCGATAAATAACTGTATATTGAGATACCGTATGTCCCTTTTTTAACAATACAATTTTTAAAGCGCAAAGGCCAGCAATTTTTATACCCTCTCATTCTCGAAAAAATTCGAACGATAAATCTTACCGTTAAACAAAAAGTGCATTATCGTTGCCGTGCGCGTGCGGGCCATCGATGGTCAGCGAAATTTTTCATCGCATTCACCAACTTTTCCCCAGTTTTCATCTCGCATGCGGGATGCACGACTCGCCTCCTACTTACCAATGCCACGACGCGCATATAAGCAATTAATTTGCTCCTGTGTATACGCGCACTTTCATAAAGGACACCGACCAACAAATCACGACCCCGCTATGCTTCTGTCGGACTCGAGCTGCATTTCTGGCGCATTTCCAGACCTCGTAAAATTGCCTCCCATTGGACCAAGATCTTGACGACGGATTACAAAAGTCATGCGGGCTTTTAGCCAGGATTTCTGCATCCTGCCCATTGGATCGCCCACGTTTGTCCAAATAAACAGAAGCGCTTTTAATTTCTGTCTCAAGTGGCTTTACTATTAACTATTTTTATTGCTGTACAGTGCTGGTATTGGGGGATACGTGTCGGAGGAGGAAGCCCCTCTACGTGGAACAGTCGGAAGTTGTTTGGGTATTTTTATAGAGCAAATGCAAAATGATTTCGCTACATGGATTAATCAACTGGCGTTAAAAGAATAAGAATTTTATTTTTAAGGTTGCGAAGTATGATGGGTCCGGGATATTAAAGCGTGTCACGAAATTTTTCTGCGTAAGCGGAATAGTTTCTTGCCCGTACAGATAATAATACTCAAGTGATAATACTCCTCATACAAAAATTTCATTTACTCTACGGCTATATAATGAGAATTTGAATAATTCTCTTACTTATTATATTAACGAATGTACTGTTAGGATTTTTTTAAGATTTATAACAGTTTAATATACGAAAGAAGTTACTATGAAGAGATTTGCATTTAAGTTAATGTGCTCGTTCATATTGATAGAAGCCATACGTTCAAAGACAATTACTAAAGTTATTTGTTAGAATTAAATTTCAAAATAATAATATTTAAAATAAAAGTTATAAAACTATGTAAATATGGGGAGAAATCAATGAATCGAACAATGTATAACTCAAGTATTGATCTTTGTTAAATTTAGCACAAAATATCTATGTTACATGGCGTATTATCTATAAAATTAAGTTTATCGACTAATTGCACTGCTTTTATCATTTTTAATATTTTCATAGAGTTGTTTTGATAAAATCGAACTTTTGCATGTTTGCAGGAATGTGGTATAAAAGAGATTTTTTTATTAAAACAATTTCGCCAACTTAAGTATATACTTGGTATTTTACATTAAATCAATTGTACACACAAATAATTATACATAATTTCTTAATACTTGTAGATATCTTCTGACAGATATGTCTCATCATTAAAAACAAAATATAAAAGAATATAAAGAAATTAATTATATTTTTGAAGTTTAAACATTGAAGTTTAGACAAATTTAAACATAAATTTCTTTTATTAGTTTCGATAAAAATTATACATGATAGATTAATTAGATTGTTTTTAAAATTTAGTTTTATAAATTTATTTGAAACAATATAAATATACTAATAACTAAAATAAAAAGCATTAAAATATATATTATCTTGAATTGGTTTTGAATTTTAATAATAATTGTGAATATACAAATAATAAAATCTATATTTTATATTTAAATCTTAGTTAACAATTCAGCTTATTAATTCTTATGTAAAATATTTGCTTTTAAGATTGTTTATTTTCTAAGGCTTGAGATTTTCGTTAATAAAATGAAACATAATAAATTATGAATTTAATATTTTACTATTAAAAATGAAGGCGCCGTTTTTTTTAGTAATGAATTTTTCAATTACTTCTTCTATTTATTTATAATTTATTATCTTCATGTATACGAAAACATTCGAAGAATGTGACGTTATTAAAGAATGTATTTTATTTATTTTAAAAGGGTAAGTAGTAGGGGAGATTAATTCACTAGATGAATATACACTCTGACCTGGTATATTGTCGATATCTGCGACAATGAATTAAAAGTGTCAGCTGATATATAACAGCGAGTTCTTCATATTCTCTGAACATATTAGGGAGGATTAATAGTTTTAAGGATTTTCACAAAGAATTCAGCAGGCCACTTGGATAAAGTGTGACAAATGTTTTTCTAACATCTGTATATTAATTAGTCTTAATAATTACTATCTGTCCTATATAATACAAAAATGAGCCACTTAAACAAGTAAACATTGAATATGTATTGTAAATACAATAGACTCTATTTGTTAATTGAATTGCTATAAACTAATCGTAGCTTGGGCATTTTTCAAAATACGGGAACCTCGCTTTTATCTACTAGTCATCAAATTCTGCATCGCCTATGGGAATATTCGCAATACATATCTACATATCTACATTTATTTTTAATCTGCATTTGTTACATCTACGTACGCAGCATATAGATACAATCAGTTACTTATTGTTCCCGTATAACACCCTCTCGGTCGCGCATATCACCCGTATAACTAAATCGGCTTTGAAATATTGTCATATAATTTATTATCATAATTTATTCTATAAAATGTGTTCTATTGATAATAATTATACATTAAGTTACAAATGTAGAAGTTACTTCTAATATTATGCTCTAGAAAATATTGTCGGCTATAATATTCAGAATAAATAATTAATTAGTTAATCAGGCTATATTCAGAATAAATAATTAATATAAATCCATCTCTCGTAACATTTAACATTATCTTTACGCCAAAATCTACGTAGTTGTCATGTTTTCTGTAGCGTTACAAGTATTTGTACTGCGGTTGACTAATATAATTCCGTTAATCGAGTCACACCGATACCCCATTCTGATTGTATAGAGGCGGTAGAAAATAATAAACTATGTTTTAAATGAATTTGTAAATTGATTTATGTAAGCTTTAGCTAGTTTCAATTAACTATAGAAAAATTAATCGAAAGTGAAAATTATCTTAAGTTATGGAGCATATGCATGAGAATTTAAATTACAATAAATTATTCATTTTGAATTACACTTTACTTATAAATAGAAAATTCCATTGCACTGCTTAATTAAATCTAATTTATGTACCCACAATTAAAACAAATAACATTGTTCATAAAAAGATTTTTAGTTTTTCTTTCATATTATCTGGTTGACATTGAATAATCTTATATTATAGTATATAATACTTTAAAAAGTAGTCATATAATTTTCATGTTGATTAAATTCTGCATGTTTCGAAATATTATTTAATAATTGTATAAAATATTAAATTCAATATCCATTTCATAATTTATTTTTTTAGTACTATTATATTCTTTATCGACTGAATTACACACACGCGCGCGCGCACACACACACACACACATAATACATACATACATACACACATACATACACACATACATACACACATACATACATGCATGCATGCATGCATACATACATACATACATACATACATACACACACACACACACACACACACACACATACACACAGCAGACAGACAGACAAACAGATAGGCAGACAAGTAGATTATTAAATTGTAAATTTTTATACGTAATAATACTTCAAATTGTGTGATTTTATTTTAACAACAACACAACGGCAAATTGTCAATTTATTAGAAAGATTTTCGTTTCGTCATTTATAATAGTTAATAGTAAAATATATTGTCCTATAAACGTATATTATGCAAAGAAAATTTATTAATAATACACCTAAGTGCGCATACATGTCAAAACATGTTACTCCAAGATATTATAATTATCAATCAAATCGCGCAAAAACATGCCTTTAAAGACATAACAAGTCGTAAAATAAAAAGATAATAATGACATTATTGGCATCGCTGTATTAAAAGCGTCCATTTTTATACCATTCAATTGTTTTTATTGAAAAAAAAAAAAAAAGTGGACTGTTTATATCTTTCGGGCACTTCAAAAAAAGGAAAATATTTATATCATAGCTTCCCCTCCAACTATAAAAATATTTTAATTGCAAGTGATGGGTGGCAATACTGGCAAGAGGAAAAAAACATGACTGACTGGGTAGAATGGAATTTCGATAAGAATAATACGCGTATTTCATTATTTCATTAATCCAACGCTCGTGTGACTTGCATTGCTTAAAATAAAAATATAAATGCACTACCAAGTCAGTGGGACTATTTATTTCTGCATCTCTAGCGCTTCTATTCGTCAAATTATATATCTACGGACAGAGCAAACATTCTCCAATGTTATCCGCTTCTTGCTCACAAAGCCATTAGGATCATAATCAAGCGAAATAGGCCAAAATAATAAACAAGAGATACTTTACCGAGGTATAATAAGTGGCATTTTTCTCCGTCATTACCATACCAAACGTCATACCAAAATACAATATCATCGCAGACACGTTAAATGCTCATGGGCTCATGGGACATGCCGAGGGCGCGCACTTTTTTCCCGCCAATTGAACGTAGCGTTTCTTACTGTTACTACTGCGCACAGCTGAATGTAGTAGAGTGAGTCGAGGAGCCACGTATTTGCATGAGCTTCACGACAATTCGCCTCGCATCTTATTTTTCGTTCTAATTCTCTTGCCACGGGATATTGTGGGGTCAATCTCACGTACACGCGGCGCACTCGCGCTCACACGCTTACAAAATACACACACTTACGTCGCACGACATACTTTGGCGCATTATTCGCCATATAGTTTCTCTTAGTCGAGGAGAGCGAGTTTCTTTTTTGTGTTGGTTTGCAACATAGGTACAGGGTCGCGTTAGCTAGAGCCGGAGAAAATCGCTATATGTTGCCGCGTCCCATATTGCCGACATGTAAGGCACGTGCCTTGCACTGCTGGACTTTGGAAAATTATTCAATAATAATTTGTTGGAGAGTGGCGGCCTGCGTTAGAGCATTTGGAGCAAATGATGTCAACTGCGTGGAAAATTGACGTCTTTAAAAAGTATTGTTCGAGAGGTAGATTGGGCAGATAAAGGTAAAGAAGAGCATTTGAGTCGTGTGTGGGTATGTTGCTCCTTATTTTAGAAGCGATTTTATTTTTGCATTGTAAGTGGGGAGAAAGTAAACTGGCATGTTCATTAATAATAGGGCATCTGATATATCGCCATGCCATACATCACGAGTCTCACATGTATATTTGTGTTTTTTAATGCATAGATTTGGAAGATATGTGCTGAAATTGTATTACCATTGCTACAAAGTTTCACGAAATAAGTATGTAGGGTTATGTCTATGTATATGTAGGGTTGCAGAGCGCTGGTGTTGGTGTAATAATGTGAGGAATTGTTCGAGGAAAGTTAATGTATTATGCTGTTTATTATTTCTGTTGTGTCTATTATGTCTATTATTGAATGCATTATGCTGCCTATAAAATCGAAATGATAAATTTAGATATGGTTTATTATAATTTAAGCTCGATATTGAAATTAATTCTTTATCTATAACAATCTAGACGAATGAATTTATATTTTAGCAGAGAATTATATGACGAGGCATTTTTGGAATTTTTTTGGCTGAGAGCAGTGATGAAGGAGGCATTTAGAGAAGAGAAATGTACAATTTCTTTCAAAATTTTTCACAATTCAAGATGGAAAACTCAAATTTTTGCTTATCGTTGCTTAATTATGTCGAAAGAAATTTTTTTTCCAACGTATTATTATAAATATATATTTCGATTGTAATCGGTTATAATTACCTCGATGAGCTCAGATTCTCATCCTCTTTCATTCGTTGAAATACAAGTGAGAACATATAGTACGAATACCATAAAAGATAAGGTTTATAATTTGGCCGATGTTTTCAACCTAATTTTTCATGCTACCTGGTGAAATTGCAAACCCTTGTGGATCGATAAATATGAAATAAAATATTTTCCATAATCTTATTGGATTCTTAAATTTCAATGCAACACGCACGTCATGCTATTGGCTATTTTTTTACAAATTTGGCTCATTTAATAAATGGTTTTAATTGTTCGCGTGGGACGCCAAGTTTTCCAGAAAAATTTCGTCTTTTAAATGAGATTAGGAAATAAATTGGAATGACAAATTCAAATTACATACTCCTATCTTACATTCATATATACATTTCAAGTTAATAATACATTATTAAATTCAATAAAGTTCTATTAGGATTTCTATAGGCAATTCTATATAATGCTCAGCCAAGTATCTACAATGTACATACAAGTGTAAAGGCAATTAACAAGTTTATTAATTGCCTATATTGTAAGACCGGAACACGGCACTCTATACAAAAGCTTCACGATTAACGCTTAATTCGTTAGGGAATACATAGCTTTCCCAACTCCATCCTTAAATAAATTTAAAAAACATTCGTCGCCGGCTGATAGCCACTCTTCCTCGAGATACATAAGCGGCTCGTCGGATCCTAAGTACATTGGCCATATCACCGGTTGTTTTAACAACTGCCTCGCATGACATCGAATTAAACGGCGAGCCGCTGCTACATCCGGTATCGCGTTAATACAATGTACGACTGGGGCGAGTTGCGCCACCTCGGCAAACGAGCTTACGTACCGCGGCTAGATACCTAGAACACCTGCTTAGGTGCTTACTTAGGCCGAGGCAGGCAGTTGACATCAACACGTCGTCGACCCTTGAAAAGTAAGCGCCGTGTATGTGGAGCGCCACGAGTGGAGATGCGATCGATGCTCGCGGCCCTTCGCGCTATCGGCGAGCTACAAACGGCGCTCAAACAGTCGAGTACACACTCGTGTACTTGACGCGAGTATTGTGCAATAGAGTATTTTGGACGCTGGAAAAAGGAGCGGGGACGGCTGTTTATCTCGTCCGGTCCTTGGTTGCGAGTCGCTTTCAAAGCTTTCCAAGGGTTCGCCAACTGCCATACCCTTACGTGCAAGTATGGAATCTTGATCTTCAAAGAAAATAATTCATTCTATTAGAGCCAAATGATAAGTCGTGCAATTGTTCGCGGACTCATTCGTTAACTTGGTTTAGCATTATTTACATATGTATGAGGTAACAAATTAGGTTCGGTGAATTTGATATCTTAAGAGAAAGAAGGTTTGACTCGCAGGTGATAATTGACTGGGAAACAACGGCGCCGGACTCTTATCACTGTCTGATTAATAAATTTAAGACAAAGGCGGAAGCTATTTTATTAATCGGAAACAGATGATTAGTAGTGGATATTAAGGTAAAGGTGAGACTTCTGATAGGGGCTTTTTATTATGGAAATTATAATCGAAAGGTTTTCAGTATAATTCCACATTGTAAAACTCACCGCTGTTTATTGATTACAAAAAACTCGCGGAATACAAATATTTAATTATATTTGCTAATTTTGAAGTAGTTGTACAATTGTGGACTTAATAATGCATAATAATTATAATTGGATCTCAATACGATACATTATTTGGTAATGGATTTGCCGATTAGATGAAACTTTCTTATTTAACAGTTTTAAATTAGAAACTAGAATTTATAAAGTTAGGAAATCCAAATTACTTAATACATTACGGAAATAATATAAATAAAACGTAATATAATATCAAGTCATTCTTATCTATTAATAGCTTTATCCTTTCCAACTGACTATAACTATATGTTATTTATGTTAACATTGCTTATCCCCATTATTTATAATATAAAAATAATGCTGGTTATTAGATTTTATTTTTATTTAAATACGTTTAGAAGATAAAATCTTAGATTGAAGAGAAATATTATTCACACAGAAATTAATCATTTTTAACGCATGCAGATGTTTTGTTCTTTATTTTGCACTAAAGATACTTTATGGCTTATTAATCAAATTTTTCACAAGTCAAATGTTCATAATTAATTGGAACGTACTTGATTAAAAATAATGTTGGGTAAACTAGTTTAAAAGTCATTGGAGAGTTAATATATTTTCATTAGAAAAAAGAATTCGTGACTTTAGAATCAGCGGCTGCAGTTTTCAAGTAAATTAATCTCGACTCCAATAACTTATAACTGGATATAAGTACTTCGTAGTCCTTTAATGTGATTTTATTGACTTACATGCACTAGAAAACTTTTGCATGAATAAAATTGCTATAAATTCACTAACAAAAAAGTTTGTATTACGATAGTTTTATAAGTAAGCGGAAATATATAATAGATTTTCATAAAGACTAAATTTTCTATTCACTAGAATACTTCGAGATTTCGCATTATTAGATTGGCAAGACTTTGTTTTGAAATAATTTAAAAATGTTTATATTTCAGCATATGTCGTATGTGTATTATATTATTAAAATGCCATAATCGAAATCTAAATATTATATTTTTTTATTTAAATTAAAAGTTTCTTCAAAAATAACATGAATATTGATTGTTAATAAAAATATATATTAGATTGAATTTGATGAAAAATAATAATAATATTCTCAAAAATATCAGCCAGTAATTTGAATTTATAATAATAAAATTTAATATTTTCTACTTTTACTCATTGCACATGGTAAATAAAGATAATGCTATAAACATTTAAGTAAATTATAACAATATTCTCATTCTAATCATTATTTTGCTTTATTGGCAATAAGTTTTGGATTTACATTTATATAATAATTTTAAAACATAAGTACCAAATTACTTGCTAAACTGACTTAGAGTTCACTAATTTTTAAATAAATTATTATTCGTGGTTATTGTTAATCGGAGGAATAAAATAGAAATTACATTAATAAAAATATTATTAAATGCTTCAATTTTCCTATAGTTATAAAATAAAAATTCTTAAGATAAAATCAATATATATTCGTTATTTAATGAAGATAAATGCATTATTCTATATATTAAATTTAAGTATAATGTATAAATACAGAACTTGCTTATTTATTGTATTAATTTATGGAAAACTTTATACGTTGAAATAGAATGAAATTGTTCTTCTAAAAATCAAAATTTAAATTACCGATAAAATTTATTAATTGTATATTTGTTTTTACAATTTTTTTTTTTTTTTTTTTTTTTATTGAATTTCAGTAAGGCGCTTGATAGCACATTGAAAGAGAAATATTATATTTAACTAGAAAACTATAGTAATAATTTATTTCAAGATCCGCAATAGAAAAGATGCTGTAAAGTTCTGAACCCGTAAGTCACATTCAATGTCGTTAATTGAAGTTAATTGATAAGATCGAAGAAAAATATAAATATTGTCTAATGAATTTACTCTATAATGTAGAGTTACTATTTTTTATTAATATTAATTCGTACGTAAAGAATATACTTCATAAGAATAGCTTTATTGATTTATATTCTTTGTAGGGTTTATTTTTTATTTCTTATGTTGAGAATTTTGTATTTTCTTGTCATATAAATTAAAAAGTTCCCAAGAAATTTCAAAAACTATGATTGGCCTTCCAAACTTGAGCACTACTTTCAATAAATTTGCGTTCTTTTCAATATTAATTATAATTGAATCTATTGTTTCATTAATGCTCATGTAATAATGAAACGTAATAGTAATGGAAATCTAAAAATATTTATGAAAATTTTCTCACTAATAGCCTGAAGTACTTTTTTATTCACTTCAACTAGATGTATTTATTTACTAGCTTATTTAGCAGGCTGAAAAATATTAGCTTCGATGCAATAACTTTAGTTTTCATTAATAATACGCATGCAAATCTCAAAAGCATTGAATTAATTGGCGATATTCGCATTCGTAAACAATTAAACGGAATAATGAAATTTATGTATTTCTTGGACAGATTCGAGAATCTCCATAGAATCAGTTTTAAGTCTATAAGCTTTATATTCAGGCAGTGATTAAATTTCCAACGAGTGTTAAAAAGCACGAAGAATCATTCTTCATATAATAAAACTGCCTTCTCTTCTGCATTTCAAAGCGCTTTATTCCACCGAGGAGCGCGTCCTATTTAAACTTGCCTTCCAAAATCTGCCTTCCCATAAGTTCCCATAAGTTCCCAAAAAAACGAAGGGAAAAAACCCAATCTGAACCGGATGGACCGTAATGTTTAGCCATCCTTGAACGTTTTATTACAATATCCTGTGAATTGTTGAGAGGCCATTGCTGATGTTGCTGGGACACTTGGCTATGATATGAATTCGTGGCACGTTTACGATGCAGTGATCCTTCATTTTCCGCAGTGCCTGTGGCTGGGCGTTGACTGCCAATGTTTCTTATGTTTGCTTTTTCATTTTTCGCTTTATTGTTTCCTTTGCTCATCTAATGCCTAGAATGCTACGATTTACGAATTGTACATCTTGCCGGCCATTTTCTCCAGCCCGTCCCGTATACACGGAGATGTGATTTCGCAAAAACGATTATTTCTTATTGCGAACAGACGTGGCGCAGAAGCTGCATCTGGCAGTTGTTTTTAATTGAAGGATTTTCGCTCTCTATCCTTATTGAGTACGGAATTAATAACTGTATGTTGCGTGATGTATTTCGCGCAGTGCTTGAAATCTAAAATATTAAAGCAATTATCGACTTGGGTGCATGTTGAATTATGAGTAATTGGCTTTAAGGAAATAATACTTTTTAAATATTTACTACGTGAGGAGACATTTAAGTAAATGTTATTTAAGTGAAATGCATTACAAGAAAACCATATGATTTTTAATATATGATACGAATATAAAATATGAAGAAACTTTTATGATTTATTGGAATATTAATGAAACTTTTATTAAGCAGTTAGTAAAAGCTTTAAGGAGTCCATATTATCATATTCACAAATTGTACCAACAAAGTATCTGTAATTAGCTACTTAGCAGTTATAAATAAATTTTTCTTCTCTAAATTTAGTTGTAAATTAGGTAGAAATATCTAATCCCTTGTTAAAGACGATTACAAAATAATTATGCAATTATATTGGTGAGATTGATTCCGGGTCCATCGGAAGACATTTGATGGATTGCATCAGTTTTTAAGAATAAAAAAAACTGTGCATTATAAGTACTTTTCTGACAAAATCTGAATTGTTAGTATTTTTATAGATGCTCGCAAGAAGTTCTCAAAGTTTTCCAGCTACTTATTTTTAATCATGTAATGCCCTCGTAATTGCAGAAATATAAATTTCGCCGTTATCATTTATTCGTTACAATTTATTTTAATTATAAATATTTTAATATATATATATATATCTAAACAAAAATATAAAGAAAAATTAACATAAATTAATTACAAAATTAATAAAAATAAGTTTTCAGCTCTGAAAAGAAAGTAAAGTCGAAATTGTTAAAAACTTGTACGAGAAAAATTGATGTTTAAAAACTTTATGCAATTATCAACAGGTCTTGATTTACGTAATATGTATTTTTTGTACAAAATTAAACGATAACGTGTTTTAATTTTTTTATAAGCGTTTTTTATTATCAAAGTATTTAAGATTTCTATTTAGTCATTGAGAAATTTTATAAATTACATATTTTCAATAAATTAAAAATGTTAAGTTAAATGTATAAAGCGGTGCAATTATATTTGCTTAAATACTACTGATTATAAAATAGAGAAATAGGCATACTTTTCTTAAAATTTTTATTCAAGAGGAATAATTTGTTTACATAAATTCCAAAAATCTATTTAACAATATATATGACTCAGAGTATTCTAACACTACTAACAAGTCATTGTATAATTTTTTTTTTTTAACAATACATCAATTATAAATGTTATAAATTAATTATAAATCATTAACATATAAATGCATTCATAACAATTTAATATTATTATATATTAACTATTTAATATACAAAAATAGAAAAGTAATATGAATACTTAAATGTCAAAAAAAAATAATTTTTTTCTGTATAGATATATTTTGTAATAAAAATACATTTTGTGTTCAAGTATTTTCATTATCAAAAAATTATTTATATTATATCTTAAAACAAATACTAGTGTACTTAAAGACTATAATATCTAATTTCAAATGGTAAAAGAAGTTTAGTTTAATCAATATAAGTAGAGCAGTTGCTTAAGGTTAAGCGGCTTTATTTACTTTTTTACTCCGAATAAATAAATAAGAGAAAATTTTTTTTACAATTATATAACGAATTAATTTTGCCACAATTGTATAACGAATTAAATGAGTAGGTTACAAACTGATTAAAGTTTAATAGCTAATTGAGTTCATGCAATTCTTCAAGAATTCTGTATAACAGAAAAAACGTTAAACGTAAACTGTTTTCAAAAACAAATGGTCAATTCTAATTGAAATAGATACATTAATTCTGAATAGTCGAATTGCGGTACAATCTTATGATTAAGTATGGAAATTACAGATTAATTTATATTAGTACTTTACTTTACTCTCTATTCTATACAAATAAAAAATAATATACTAATATGATAATAATAACTGTAATTAGAATATTTATAACTAATTTGAACACAAGTCTCTAGGCATTTTATTTAGAAGAATGAATTAATAATTAAATTATAAAAATAATTATAAATTAAATAATAAATTATACATTAAATTATAAAAAGGATTATGCAAACATTCTCTTATTAAGATAGATATTACGTTTGAGAAATGGATAGATTAGAAATATTATTTTTTCTGAATTTTCAGAAATTCAGTGACGGAATTGTCTTGAAGCACACACAATGGATGACTCGGAGTTAGCTTCAGAGGTAAGTTTAATTACTTTTATTATACTCAAAAGTATATTTAATTATTTTAGTTAATGAGTATAGATTAATTTATTTAATAAGAGACATTTTATCTTAATATGAAAAAGTTTTCGTTTATATGTTATAAAGTTCATTTTTATGATTTATTATTGATATTTAATTTTTAAAATTGAAGGGATTGAAAAAATTTATGTTTTATTAATTTGAATTTTATGAAATTTATATGCTGAAGTAGTTATGCATACATCAGCACGCTGCAACAAACGAAAGATTAAAGTCAAATATTGTATCAATAAGATTTTATGGATATTACTTGCAATTTATTTTAATAAAATTGAATAAGCCATTAGTAGTTTTTTAAAAATTTATTTATATAGTAAATAAGTATTTGATGCAAAGAAATGCAAAAAAAGGAATGATTTATTATGAAAAATTTGCAGTCGATCGAAAAGCTAGTAATATTTGTGAATATCAATAATTTAACATTCATGAGATAGTTATCATTGCAAAACACTGAAGTTGGTAATTTATATTAAGTACAAAGAGAATTATATACTAAGGTAAATTGTTTTAAGCTACATTGCCAAATTTAATTTTACTAATCAAATTTCAGTAAAATAACCTAATTACGATTGAAATTTTCTAATTTAATAAAATTATTTAATAAAATAATTTATTTACGAATGAAAAACATGTAAATAATTAGTACTGATAATTAATACATATAATTAGTCAATAATAATAAATAATGTGGTAAAATAAAACTTTAAAATTAATTTGATCGTGTATTACAAAATTCATATTATATTTAAAATTTCCGAATATTCTTAACAATATTTTTCCATAAACTTTGAACGATTTAATATAAAAATTTTTTCCATTCGATTTTTAAGTATCTTAATTTAATGTAACATTAGAAAGTACGATACTGCATAAAAATAATTGGGGAAATCAATCATTTTACAGTATGCAATAACAAAATAATTAATATGTTTAATCTTTGGATTTATTATTTTTTTTTTTTTTTGAGAAGAGTTTGGCATTGCTTGAATTTGCCTATATTTACCTATACTTCACATACTTGTTCCGAATTTGTAAACATATTTATTTTATTCATTTACTCTTTTTCTCTCTATCTCTCTTTTACTTACACGCGCGCGCACACACACACACACCTTTGTTTAAATATTCTCTCTGCTTTATAATTTGAACAAAATAAATATTTTCCATCGACAAACTCTGTTATTTTTTTAGTAGCTTTCAATTTGCGTTTCCTTAAAACATACACATGGAGCAGTTGTTTTTTACTAATAATCTTTTGATATGTTGTATATATTACATTTTTATAGTTTCAAGAATAAGATGTGTGGTTCCGTACAGATTTTATTTTATTCATTTATATATGCGTGGATTTTCAATAGAGGTTATTCATTTATCGAAAAATTCGAATGTGCATTTGCTAAGGAAAAGAATTAAGTGAATCGCTTTTAGTAAAATCAAATACTAGGTAACTAATTTAGATAGTTGTTACATTAAGATATTATTTGTCTTGCTTTTAAAACACTTCTTTCAGTGTTTATATTTAATTCCTTTGGTAATGTATGATTAAATGTGAATTTATATCGTTTATTAGAATTTTATATTTTAAACGCAATTTAAATGTTAATGAATGTTTTATTTTTGAAAACTTTTTACGAAATCAGTTGTGATAAATAAAAGATAAAAATGTAAAATATTTTAAATAAAATTTTTAATAGGCATCTGATAATATATTATAATGGTTAGTCGAGTCAAAGCTCAAAAAATACTTTTTTTTATCAGGCTTGTATTTTAAAATTCTTTATTTACATATTTAAAAGATACATTTACATTTTAATACATACATTTTACTCAATATTTTGGAAAGTATCTTGCAAATAACAATGTAGATGAACTTTTAGAATAGCATTCGCTATTAAATATTGTTTGACTTGCAATACTTATTAAAGAATGCAGTGCGAAAGAATTTTTAACCCGTTGAATCCGATTAGCCAATAAATTCTCAAATTATAATATCGTAATTGATTCGAGTGAAAATCATAGCGAAATAAGTTATCAAAGTGAGCCTTTATGCTTTGATAGGTAAACGCTTTCCTTTAAAAGGTTGGATTGCATGGGATCGATACCGAAATCACATTCGAAAAGAAGAATCTCTTCACACGGAATAAACCAACGTGAAAAAGTGGTTTCTCTTTGCACTACGTTTTCAAAAGTTTTCACGGGCTCACGAGATGAACGATGGTTGTTCATGCGCTTCGCGTGTAATCAAATAAATGGGGCGGCATACAATCACAAGGGGTGTGACATTTATGCATTGCATCGCGGGTTTTTTAAAAGCTGTTTGTATTCACCATTTTTTCAGCTCAACTCTGCATCGTAGCTTTGACTTTCAGAGCAATGAATTCATAAATACTAAAGCGAGACTTGCTTACTTACTTGATGGGAAAACTAAGCCATAAAAGTAAATGCCATATAGGATCAGTGAATAAGATCTATTAATATTATTGTTTTAATACTTAATAGAAAATTTTCGTTCTGCTGTAAGTATATTTTGAAATAAAGTTATTGATTGTCTATCGACACCGAGAGTCTTTAATATTCATCGTAAATATTGTAAAATGGCTTCGTAGTGTATTTATAATTTTTTTTTTATAAACACAATTTTAATTCGCCATATAATTATTTGCAATTTTCTCATTACATAAATGTGACTTTAATAACGTGGTATTTACCGGATATTGTTTGAATTTTTGTATTGGACGTAACAGTGTTTGGTCCATAGCTTGTAAATATATAATTTTTATTCTTTCAATTTTAAAATGGAACTTCAAGTAATTTATTCATTTGTCATTTGATATCGGACAATAATGTAACAATATTAAAAGTACTATTTACTATTATTAAGAAATATTTGCAACTTAAGCTTAAAATTTAAGAATTTTGAAAACGTACTTTTGTAATTATTGCATTTTGTATTTAATTATTGTGTAATTCATATATCTATATCATATATAATATCATATATTTCATATTAAAAATATATTTTTATATATATATGCAACGGATTTTGTAGAAAATATTGGGAGGGAATAATGAATAATATAATTTAATAAAATAATTTTACGAATGAGAGGAACTCGAGAATATCTATAAAATTATAATCTGATCTGATAATTGACTAATTTCTCTTTAACTTAACATCTATTCTCTACTCTCACACGCACACGCATAAGGATACAAACAAGAAAATAATATAAAAAGAAGGCGAACGTTGATTCATTAATGTAGTTGGGTATAAAAGGGTCATGCGATAGTCTCGGCTTCTCTTTCCATTTTTTCCACCTTCGTAATTTGAGTTGTGGCTTCTTTGTTGCCATCGTGGTAATCATAGACAAAAGATTTGAGATGGCACAGAAAATTTTATTAACCACATTATACTTTCACCATTGCAACTTTTTAGGCTTCATATTCTGGAATTTTAGGACGGAAATATTCTGCGAGATCGGTACCATACTTTTAAGGTTCTTTCATACAAGTACACTTACACTCACTTATAAATAAATTCCAACAGAAAGCTTTTTCTCTATTTTTTTCAGAAGTCACTGTTTTCTATATTATAACAAAAATTTAGGATTAGCAACGTCTGTTTTTTTTTTTGTTTTGCTATAAGTCGTTAATATTTTGTACATTATGAACAAAAATATGAAACCATAAATTTGTTGGTAACAGTACTCTTTCGTATTTTTCAATAAATTGAAGGTAACAATTTCTGTCCGAGTTTATACATTTTTTGCTCAGACGGGTGGACTTGAAAAGAATATATATAATTATTTATAATTTTTTACGTATATTATGGACACATACTGTATAAAATCTCTTTCACTGTTTAATTATTCGATTTACGTGGATCTTATGGAAAGCTACCAAAAAATGATTTTACTTCATATATTTATTATAAATTATGTAATTTTGAAGATTTAAAATCCACTTTACATTCAGAATTTTTAATGAACAAAAAACTTTAAATTTTTTACATCAAAAATATTCTTTTAATACCGGCTATAGTATTAGACAGTAGAAAAAACTTTTGTAGATTAATTTTGCAACTAGCATTAGGGATCATCACCTAATACCTTTAGAGTATAAAAATCTTTATTATTTATAAAAGAGTTATTAATTTACATAAATATGTATCCATAAATGTTAAAAAATAAAGATACTATTTAAAGGAATTGGACATTTTTACAACAAATTTTCGACGAAAGAAATTCTATGAAAACTGGCATTTAAAATAGCTAATAATTTAAAAAATAGATAATGAATTATAAAATGAATAAACTGTAAGGTATCAGATCATTCTGTCAGTATATGATTATTGAATGATTATATATTACACATAAAGACACGCTTAACAAAATTTTCTTTTTCAAAAACATTAGTCACTAAATATTTTAAATAAATTTGACATAAAAATGGTTTTTTATAACAATCTACCACGTCTATATTTTCTAAGAAAGTATTTTCCGTTTTAATATTCGAGTATTAAATTTACATTGCATGCTTTATAATATTTCTTTTTAATCTTTGAACGATGTAATCAATATGTTTTTATATTAATTTAATACCTAATTTAAAAATAGAATTCATATTAAAATTAATAATCATAATTTTAAGAATAATTAAAACTATAATAATCAGAACATAACTAAAAGAATAATATAATTAATATTGATAGATTAATTAATAACCTGAAGGTTTTGTTCCCATAAATCCCATAAGATAATACAAATAATATATATCATAATTAGTAAGATTGTTTTATTTAGTGTATATAATATAATATATATATAATATAATATATATATAATATAATATAGTGTACTAAAATGTAGTATAGAATTTCAATATTTATTATTTTATTTATATGCAATGACAACGAAAAAGAGAATAGATAAAATGCTAATTAATAATGACATTATTTCACTTCCCGATGCTTATAAATTTTTCATCAAGCGGAAATATACGTATTAGATACATATTTGATGATATTATAGATTTATGTGATATTTTAATAAATTATATTTTACATTAAATTTTACATTACGTTATAAACAGTGCTTATGATTCTTGTTACAATTTAATATGTCATTATTTGGCCTCAATTTTTCCATACCACATTATAATATTATCTGATTGAAAATTTACATGATTATATAAGAAAATAAAAAATTGAAATAAAGTATATTTAGTATTTGACAGTTCTATACATTTTTTATTTACAATAAAATTGCAATAAAAAATGATACAGTAAGGTGAAACTGAAGATTTATTGAAATTAAATTAACAGATACACTAAATTATTATGATTTATCAATTAACATATCAATACCAATCGTTGTGTTTTCGTGTTACGTGTTTCGTAAGCAACTTGTTTATCATTCAAAGAGATTTTTTCACTTTATTAGATATAGGAATTTCGTTAATATGAAGATAAAGCCTAATAGCAATGCCAAAGCTAGGCTTTTTTACAAATAGCATAGTTACACTTGTTACATTATCAAGTTTGCAGCTGATTATCTGATATCTAAGATTGAGATTCACGTTTCCACAAGAAAATTGCCCTGTTTCATCCATGAGAATATGACTAATGTAGTTCATAAATGGACTGCTTAGTGCTGTGAATTAAGTATATGTTGTCTAATGATCAAATCAACGCTAGTAATGGATGAGTGCACCCTTCCTCTTTACGTGTGCCGGTGGAAAAAGGGTTGGCAAACATGACTCAGAAAGTATAAGTCTTTAATATGTAAGTCTAAGGAAAAACGAGTATGATTTAATGATCGGTAGAGGATATGAGGGAATTCATCTACAAAGGACATCAATAAACATATATTTGCGAATTTTTGTACCTAACATTTTACTACAGGTTGTTTACCCATGTCTGTGTTTAAACTCAACTTATTAAACAATAGTGATAATTTAAATTTACTTTTATACTAAATACTACTTTATATATATATAAAGTATATATATAAAGTAAATATACTTTATATATTTACTTTTATACTAAATACTACATTACTATCTTTCGTGTGGTATAAATTATCTAAATGTACATTGCATTATATTGCGTATACTTAGAAATAAATAATTATAATTGCCTAAAGATAATAAGAAAATTAATTGTAATATTAAACACCGTATTAATACTCATATATATATAAATGTATGTATAAGAAATTGGCATAATTGGTTTGAAGTCTATAAAAATTCTAATAAATCGTGACAATTTATTGAAAGTTTATTATTTGCTACTAAAATATCTACGATTTTTAGATAAAAGCAGTTAATGTTGTAATTTAAGCTTTAGAAAGAAAAAGTAAAGGATAAATTGTATATATATATGTAAGCTATACTATATAGAAGTGCGAGTGGGAACAAATAATATTTTGCAATGCATATGAGACAATATAAAGTGAAAGAGAGATGGATGTATGTTCAAATTGTGCAAAAACAAAATGCTCTCGAAAATCGATATGATGCAGCAGTCTAGGCATTTATAATAGTGCTGTGGCTTTTATTAGAAATGCCTCGATTCTGAAGAAAATTGACGGACGAACTCTGCTGTTCCCTCTTCGTCCTTGCGATTTTGTTCAACTTTAACTAAGACGCGCACATCCAAAGCAATTGCTTTTCTGCTGCCATAAATTTAAATTGATGGAGATTTTGAGTTTCATGTATTATTTCTCGTAAACGTCAAGCTGTTATTGTTACGAAAAAGGTTTTAAATCTTAAAATTTCTAATTACTTAATTCGCCTGGAATTTTCTATTTTGGTAGGAATAATTTAAACTAATTCATTTGACTCTATAATATTGCAATATATTAATTATTATTTAAAAGAGCGTTCTCTATTTTTAGATTTTTTCAAATACTTATTGGAATATTTGAAAATTCATAAAAATCAACTTCAATATTTTTCATATGCATTGATATATTTTTTATGCACACCTTAGAACAATATGTAACTTTGTCAATTTATATCTGATTAGGTCAAAATATATTATATTGTATGTTGCTTTATAATTTATAGTATTAGCTTTAATAAGAAAACAATATTTATTTTGAACATAATGCTTTTCATTTCTGCTTACTCTATTCATGTAAATCATTTTCATATCGACTTACCATTTTTCATTATTTTGTTTTCAAAGTTTATTCATATCATTTACAATGTTGGGAACAATGTTGGAAAATGTCATACAATTTTGGATTTTAGATTTTACGGGAAATTTTAGAATAAATGTTAACTTTTTTTAACCATTTTATTATTGTCTATATATTTGTAGTAAATCTCTATCTACATAGGAGCTTTTTTAGGACTATTTAAGAATAATTTAAATTATATTTAAATTATAACTCGTTGTCATTGCATATAAATAAAATAATAAATATTGAAATTCTATACTATATTTTAGTACACTATATTATATTATATATATTATATTATATACACTATATTATATATATATATATATATATATATATATATACTACACTAAATAAAACAATCTTACTAATTATGATATATATTATTTGTATTATCTTATGGGATTGAACAAAACCTTCAGGTTATTAATTATATTATTCTTTTAGTTATGTTGTGTTTATTATAGTTTTAATTATTCTTAAATAATAATAGTTATAAATTTATAATAAATTTTAATTTGAAAATATTTTTGACTTAAATACGCTTTCTTCCTCATAGAAAATTATGTACTTGAACGGTATTTATGGTTTAAACAATGTGGGTACTATTTTCCAGTAAGCTAAACTTGTCATCTTGGAAAGATATTCCTCTTTTTTAGTGTCACCTGAACATGTAATAAGGCAAAAGTTTCTTCTTATTCACAAAAGTGGTGTTTTAATCAGAGTCGTAGATATAAATAACAAACACGTTTAAAAATTTTACGTTTCTGTGTAAATGTAAGTAATATAAACTTCAAGAGTGAATTGTCCTGTATATTTTATATGTTAAATTTAATATTTTAAATGCATAATAAATTTTATGTTCAATTTCAATAATACAATACTTATGTATATCATATTATTTATAGTTATTTACACCCAATGGCTCACAATAACTAGATGTTCCCTTAAAAAAATCTATTTTAATATATTCGACAAAAATATTGTAAAACAATATTACCGTGTAAAATTATATTAAATAATTTTTATAAATTCATTTAATTCCAAATTTGCTTTTAACTTTTGCACAAACGTTTGTCAATTTATTTAAGTAAACTTGATGATATTATTTATACCAATTTTTTTTTATTAAATTTTGCAAGTAAAAACACACTTCTTTATACAATACCTTATAAATAATAATTATTAATAATTTGTTTTACATTAAAAAATTATGAATGAATTCGATAACAAAATCGAATTCATTACATGTTCTAATTTTATGTGGCTAAATCGATAAAGTTTTGTAGTGTGCGACATCTTATTTCTTTTGACGAATTTAGATTTTTCACTGTCGAAACAAATATCTTAATAAAACAATTTAATTTTCACTATTTCATTAAAATTGATAGAAAAATATTATTAATAAAGTATACCGTTAAAGATATCTTATTTGAAACTGTTGTACCTAAAATAAAATGAATTGTGTTTAGTGAATATAAGATAGATTAGCATATGCAATTACTGTTTTAGTATTCCTTATTTGAAACAGATTTATAAATATAAATGTGGTAATAAAGTAGAAGGCTGCACTAAAATAAATTTATCACGTTTATCCTTTTATTATTCAAGAAATTCAAATTTAAATTTACATTTTGTACAAGTTAATTTAAAATCTATATTTAAAAATTTATATATACATATAGGAAGCTTATAAAAATTTAAAAATATATATTATTTATGAAATCTATTAAAGGATATTATGTTTCAATAGTATTAGTTATAAATTACATTACAAATTGTAATTAATTAGCTATATGTTTTTAATTTTTAATTATTCTATTGATTGTTCTATCGACATTGATAATAATGAATATTTTTTTTTCTAATACTTCTTTAGAAATCATACATCATGTTATTTCTAATAAATAGTAAATGAAGTTTAGTGAGATTAATTTTTCATAATAAGAGACAAATATTTAGTTTATAAATATTTTTTTCAAGCAAAACGATAATAAACCTGCTGGATACCGTAATATTATTGAAATGGAAGTTTATAATTTATTTCCTAATATTGAGTAAGTATATGAGTAACGAAAAGTTCAGAGTTTATAAAAAGTTTATATTATCGCTTAACAACGTATTTATAAAGATTTCTGTTATTAGCACATTCATAGTGGAAATTCAACTCGCAAGATTTATAGAATAACTGGAACAAAAGTCGCATTTTCCCATATGCATTGTGCACATTCAGCAATCGTAAGCAATTGCTATATAAGTTCTACGTGTTCAACATTAAAGATGTACTTTATTCAATAATATAACTACAAAACTAAAAATTGCACGAGTGTTTTAGTCTACAAAGTGACTCTAAAAATTCAAAAGATGTTTTCTCCCCAAGATTAGTTTGAAATATTATTCATGGCTGACAGTTAAATACAAGGGCTATGTAAATGGTTTACATTGCATATAGTGACAATTTAAAAATGTAGGCGACACTTACTCTCAATTACACTATAATTTCTGATGTTTAAGCGAACTAGAAATTTGTATATTGTATATGAAATTCTCATTTAACATATTAATCACATCTGAAAATTCAGCTAATTCGTCTAAAATAAATTTTAGCACTTTCGACTGCTTTAAGCTTAAAAAATATGAAATTTTATTAATGAATTTATAAAAGGCTATATCTATCAGGCACATATTTTCAAATAAATACGATTTTAAATTGGAATTGTAAAAGAATAAAAAATATTTTTTATAAAATGGGAATAAGAAAAATATCATACGTAAATTTGAAATCGGATATTGTTATAACTATTTTGGGTATAGGCAGATTGTAGGAGAAAGATAAATAAATATAGAGAAGAGGAAGAGAGTAAGAGGAAAATATTGAGTTAGAGGGACAGAGAAGGAGAGAGAGAGCGAGAGAGAGAGAGAGAGAGAGAGAAAGAGAGAGAGAGGGTGAGAATGAATTTAATGTAATATTAGAGAGACATTGATGAGGATTTATAAGATATGAAAAAATCATGATTATCGCCACTCAAAGGGATATTCATTTTATTTTAGAAACAATAGGCAGCCATATCATTTCTAAACTTTTGATTCCTTCCATATTTCATTTCATATATCGCAAAAACTTTCCAATTGCAAGTCCTCAAATGCAACTTTAAGGGCACTTCTTGCACTTCTTCTTGTATTTATATTTTTCTTTTTTTGCCTACCTTAGATTATACGGCAAAAGTTATACGTGCAGTCGCTGGATTGTAAAACCATTCAATGGAGATACCATTGTTATTTCTTTAGCTTTTTCATCTGGCAATGCAATGAATCTGCCTTATACACTTTTCATGTCTTTTCAATTATTTGAACAGGTTATATTGTTCCCGTGTAACTTTTTATTGAATAAATATTTGACACAAATGATAAATGAAATTCTTCTCCCTTTTCATTTTCATAGAGTGAATTATTTAACGTTGTACGATATGTACGAAGGCCTATATACACGTATAAAATTCATGCTTAATTTTATAAAGATAGTTTTTCGACAGCCACTCGCGCATTATACGCACACATGCACCCACGCACAATATAATTATTTTTGAAGATATGATTCCTTTAAGAGTGTGAGGTATACTCTGTCTAGCTTCTGTGGGCACAGAACCACTTTTGTACAGTGGATGGTGTAATTATTTGCGCACGATTGTGCGATCGTGTGTGGGGGGGGGGATTTAGTGTAGAAGCCGCGAATGGTAATCGATAACGGTTTTGACGCGTAAACGGAGAACAATGGTAGTTGAAATCCGCTATACGGCTTAGCCCCTTTTAAACTGAGTCGGAATGACAAACCTCTTTGTATTAAGGGTTCAATTGCACAATGACCCTACTTTCTTTCTTTCTCTTGTGTATTGCGCAACTAGTCCCAATAAGGTCCCTGACCTACTCTCTTAAGGGCGGACTACAGCAGTTCGTTAACTAGGCGCTGAAGAGGATGACGTTCCATCTTCGTAATTTGCTGAAAAGGTCTCAGTAGTTCCCTTTGCCCACGACTTTACTGAATGGCTGGTACTATCAACCCTGTGTTGATAAACTTGCCTAACTTCAGCTGCTTCGAAACCATTTACGGCGGCGCTTAACTAATCTTCGTTGCCTTGCTGTGGCTATTGCCTGGATTCTCCCTTCGAGATCCAAGTGAAGATTCTACGTTAATCAAAGAACAATCAAAACGACATTGACACTACAGAGAGTGTCACTTTGTACTAACAGTTCGCATTGCGACTTTTCGCCGCCCCGCTGGAACTAATTCACTATTTGTTACACTAATTGTCATTAGTGGACTGAATTTTCTGCGCCTGTTGTTTTTGAGCGATAACCGACGGTTGACCGTACGACCAAATAATTTTGATAAATTTTTGTGAATACCTTATAAATTAATACTTTATACATATTTTGCGATGAATTAATATGTATTTACTAATTATACATTAGTTTATATATGTTACTAATTAATGGAATAATAATTTCAGTAGTTTTAAATTTACTTTTAAAAAGTTTTCTCCAATTAAATGATCTTGAAATAATAATCTTGAAGCTAAATGTTTTTATTAAATCATTGTATGTCAATTTTTTAAATTCCTTTCCGTAATTGCTTTGCATTGTTAATATGCATAATTCCGTTTGATTAATCGGAAATTATGCAAATATTTAATTAGTTCAACAATATTATGTTAAATTATCACTATTACAATAGCAAATAATTCTCAGAAATGCATATAGCTTGAATATTAGTGCATCGTTGTCATTTCGATTTAAGAAAATTTAATTATACATTAAACATATATATGCACATACACTGTACAATTAGAGTAACATCTTCACTATTTACTTAAAAAAAAACAAGCTTATGAGTGCATTTAAGGAAAAGTTATTCAGCGTGGAAATGCATTTTTATAAACTTTGACCAGTCGACTACAAATGTTATTTATTCTTATAGATTTTTCAAGAAGTTTATGTGCACAATAGATATATTTATCATATAGCGGATAATAAGCTTTTTATTTTGATAAACTTACTAGTGCAAACAATTTTCGTTTTATTTTACAAATACATTAATATTTATTAGTCAATATTTGATGTCAAAGTGTAATATGATTTACATCAAAGTTTATAAAAATATGCAATGTTTTTTTCTCTATTTTTTTTTATTAAACTGAGTATCGATTTAATGTTTTATATCAATAATATTCATTGAAGGAGCTTAGTTTGGTAGCTATATTAATTAAACAATGGTTAATTTTCTTCTTTCTATTTTTCATATTAAAACAAAGAGTATACAAATTTGAGAAACTTGAATAAATAATAAGCTGCTCTTCGTTTCGAGTTTAATACAATTAATTTAATAGACATAACTTCATCGTTTATTAACGTTAATATCGACATAAATTTTGCTTGCAAATAAGAGACTAGAAAAAGCTATGGTAACAGTTAATCTATCAAGGTCTAACGTAAATATCTAAAGTCACTTTGCTCTTAGCGTTTATATAATAAATTTGCTTATCAGGTGGTTATCGCGCAACGTGCGAAAATTCTAAATTCAATTCATTCGGTCTTACGGCGCACATCATCGTAAATATATTTCGTTAACTGCAATTCATAGGACTAGTTAGTAATATATAGGGAGACAGGTAGCAATCCACTGGGCGTAATACGAAGATTCCATCCGCGCATAAGTGATTTGAACTTTCTTCGGCCACGTCTTGCCGATGAACCAGCTGATACATCCCATTGTACAAGTAAATAATGCCTCCTGCGTGTGGATTAGCTCCCCGTCGGCTGATGATCGTAAAACGATCGCCGATTGATCGAGGGCTCGTGAATAAGAAGTAGTGTGCAGGTGTGTGCATCGGGTTTGCGCGCTTTTATCGCTTTTATCGCAGCTCGAGAATAACGTGCAATAACACTTCTGGAATTGACAAAGACCGCACGCACGCGGGCGATTTTTAAATTTGATGTGCCCGAAGGGCGTAAACCAGCGTTTTACAGATGTTTTCTTATTTCTTATTCCTGCGTAAATCATTTCAAATATTGAGGAACCTCTAGTGAATTGTATGACTATTCAGTCTATTTTTAACAAATTTATGGGGAGAACTTGAAGTGCTCGGGCATTGTGTGCTTACTGATTGTCGTTGATTAATGAATGCGAAAAACGAATTTTTAGCCAAGTGATGGATTTAATAATGTATGTGAATTAATACGGACAGCAATTTTAATGAAATGCACGATAATATAGGGGTGTGTCACTTGAATATTATAATTTCCAATGTGAAACTCACGTCGCAATGATGTAGACATATGTTCTAAAAATACAGCTGAATATTGACATTATTGTAAAATTGTTATCAATTAAAATTTTGAGCTTTAGAATTACGTTTTTCATAGAAATCCTATAATTTATCGAAGTTTATATGTACCACTCCATATTGATTTATTGTTAAATGTTTAGTTGTTCTAATAAGCTAAAGATAAAGAAACAACTTTGTATAAGTTAAATAATAAAAGCCTTGCCGTGAAAATATTTACAAACAACTATATACTGTAGTTTTTATATAATAAAAATAAATATATAATATATTTTTGCTTATAAATATGCAAGATTTTAAAATGAGTAAAAAATTAGTTAAAAATTAAGAATTTAATATAATTATGGGCATTGCAGAGTTTTAATTGACACCACATTCAACAATACATATTGCCCAATGAAAATACAGTTTGTAAAAGGAATGAGCATGTTTAAATTATTGATTAAGTTAAGTAATTTAAATTTAGTCGTATCGCAAGATACTTATTTATTATTTTACTCTATTTAATTTAATTAAAATGTTGGCTGTTGTATATCAATATTACATAATGCTAAATAATTTTTAACTAGATCTACAACTACTGATCAGTATTTTGTAGTCATCCAATTAATTCATGTCTTGCAATGATTATTAAAATCTTCTAAAAATAAATAGAATATTGTTATAAACGTTATTCAATCGTATGTCTACTTCATAATAATTTATATAGTAATTTAATATCTTAATAATTGAACAAATTTAGTGATTTCAAAAACTGATTATGTATATATATACATAAATAAATTTATTAATATAAATGAAATTCAAATACAAATAAAATTGAAAAATGTTGTATTTACAATGAACAAATGTTAAATCATACATACAAAAGTATTTTAACAATTGTTAGAAACAAGAATTTTACTATATCAAACTTTATGTTTCAACGAAAAATGTAAATTCATTATAGAATATTTCCTTGGCATTCATATGATCTTATGTAATATATAGCAAAGAAGCCACCTAATACTAATAATATCTAATAAATGGAATAATGATAATTGTTAATAATAAATATTGGGATACTAATATTCCATTTTTCGTCTTACTTTTCTATCTAACTCTCTTCTATCCTTGTCATTTTTCTTCTGTATATTTGCGTTTCTTCATTTTTTACCACTAAACCGATCAAAAGCTAACATACCATAATTTGTTAACGCATAATATTTAATTTTATATTAAATAAATTAATTTGTTAACTAAATAATGAATAATTTTTAAAATTACATAATTAATTGTCTCTCGTTAAAGACAATCTTATTATATTTTACGGACAACTTTCTTATAATTCGATCTTTATCCATTTTTCTTGATTTTTTCTTTGAAAAATTCAGAATATTTTTCTTCTATTTGTCCCTCTCAACTTACACTTATTTTATTTTAGGATTTCATTTTTTATGCATTTTATTATTTGCAGAGGAATTGTAATCGTAGAGGTAAAATTTAGAGTTTTATACAATTGTATGTTCATTTTTTCTACAGATTTACAGTAATTTACGAAATATTTCTACGTTATTAATATAGATTTATTTATATATGATTTTATAAAGATTTTATTTTAAATAAAAAAGTTCTCTTATATTCTGTTTTTTAAATTAAAATAAGAAAGTAAATGAGATTATGATTGCACATAATATATAGAATACAAGTTTTATTACGTCCATCATCAATTAAAACAAAATATATATAATTATTGAATAGAGTGTATATAAACAATAATAAATTTCTTAAATTTGCATTTATATGGGCATTACAGAGTTTTAATTGACACCACATTCAACAATTATCATAACGTTTTTTTCGGAACAATAATTTTCTGTATGAAATGATTATTCAAAGATAATAACAAAAACTTACATCTTTTAAATACTTATTATAGCTTAAAAGCTATATTATAAACTGTACAAATATGTAATGTAATTTTGAAAAATCATTATAGTATAGAAAAATATTTAGTAATTGTGGAGACATACGATAAAGTATAATCACTATTATTTATTAATAGTTATTTTTACTTCAGTATTTGTATCATATATAAATCATAAATACTTATGCGAATTAAAAATCTAAGTGTTATAAAATGTAACAATGGGAGATCTCAATTCTTATCAAGAATTTTATATATTTCTCGAATGTTGATAATAAAATATTTTTTATGATTTTGTGAAAATGTGTCTATTATAATCATTCGATATATTTTGAAAATTTTGTCACGTATTGAAAGTAATGTTTTATATATTAAATTAGAAAATTAGATTACATTAACATTATTCAAGAAAAATCGTACTTTTATTTATTATATAATTTATTTTTGATTTTTTGGTATATATTTATTAATTACTCTATTTTTCTCTACAGCGATCCAATAATAAGTATTGTATATTTTTTATTAAATATATTTTTTAATTAACATGTATATTAATGTTATTATATTTTAGAAATAATTCCGGTGAGTTTAAAACTTCACTGGTCAATTGAATGAGGGAGGGGATAATTAGATAGTGGAGGGGGATGGCTAGCCAAGAAAATCTAAAAACAGTGGAAATAATGAATAAATATAATCCGTGGAGAATTTATTGATAATAATAAATGAAAAGATAGAATGTTAACAAATAAACCAAAGTTGAGCAGGTGTGTGTTGAAGCTCGTCGGATGTGAAATTTTGTCCTTTTGATTTAGACTTGAACTTAATTTTCAATATTTATCGCAGCTCGAGAATAACCAATCACTTAAATAAAAACTCGTGATGATTCTTATCT